>JAKWJD010000958.1:0-69267 GCA_027705065.1 Solanum peruvianum | reverse complement strand
AGTTATGTTTTATTTCAGCTTTATTCTATCTTTTATGCTCAGTACCTTTCAAATACTTATGCATACGTGCGTTACATCTTCTCGTGATATAGGTTCAAGTTCTTAGCATCCAGATCATTCATAGATTGATTTTCGATCTTCCGTTCAATTTATTCAATGGTGATTCCTCATTCTCCAAGGACAATAGTCATAAGTTTCTTTTTAGTATTTATTCTTTTAGTGTCAGATTTTGCTAGATTTAGCTGGAGCTTGTCCCAATATTTCTAGTCCTGTTTAGAGGCTATTTTAAAACATAGTTAGTTTCATCTTACTATTTAGTTAATATTTCCTTTGTATTAAGTTCATTGTTTTTAAATATTATCTTTGTTATAGAATATGGGTATTCCCCATTTTTTGAGTTTAAATTTGTGATTTAGCTTTCGCAATAGTTTATATTCTTTAGTATGCTTATGCACATGCCAGATGGGTTTGCTTGGGATTACTTGTGGTCATATGTTTCGTAACCGCATCTCGTGGGTAGCTCGGGGCGTGACAAAACATTGTATCAGAGCACTAGGTTCAAGAGTCCTAGTATGTCTGAAAAGACGCACCAAGTATAGTCCTTTCATGGGTGTGAAGTACACCACATCTAATGAGAGGGAGGCTATGAAGTGTTTTAGGAAAAACATCACTTTCTTGTTACTCTTATCGTGTATGAGGTATGATCTTATTCCATTATAACTTGACTTTCTACATTTCAGATCATGCCTCCTCGTAGAGCTAATGCTGAGAAACGCGAATGCAGCTCCTCCAGTCCCAAATCAAGATGTCTCCAATATTGAGTTGAGGAATTCCATACAAATTTTGGCTAAGAATATGACTAACTAGAACAATGGGGTTCATGATCATGTGAATGAAAATGGTGGATCACCAGCAACAAGGGTCCGTGACTTTGTTAGGATGAATGCGTCTAAGTTCTTATGATCACAAACTAATGAGGATCCTCAATATTTTATGGATGAGATCAAGAAAATATTTGAGGTAATGCAAGTCACTGGAATTGATCGGGTTGAGTTGGCATCATACCAGTTGAAAGATGTTACTCATATTTGGTACACTCAATGGAAGGAGAATAGGGGTGCAAATGCGGCTCCTATTACTTGAGATTTTTTTAGTGAGACATCCCTCGACAAGAGGTTTTTCCCAATAGAATAGAGGGAGGAAAAGGCTCAAATTCATGAACTTAAGGAAGGGTAATATTACAGTCCAAGAGTATGGAATGAATTTTAACCAACACTCCAGGTATGCTCCTCACATAGTTGCTGACTCTAGGGCTCAAATGAATAAGTTTTTGTATGGAGTATCAGATTTGGTGAAAACTGAGTGCAGAAGTGCTATGTTACTGGAGATGTGAACATCTCTATGCTTATGACTTATGGTCATCAGGTTGAGGTGATAAGATTAGGGAATACGGATAAGGATAATAAGAAGGCTAGGACTGGGAGCTATGACTATTCTCAATAGAAATCGGGTGGTGGAATCACTCACAGAGTCAACAAAAGTTTTCAGTCCCCGCCCCTTCGTCAGCTAGTGTTCCATCCTCCAAGAACAAGTTTGACCAGAAGAGTAGAGCACTAGGATCTATGTCTAGGGGAAGTTTTTCAGGCACCAAGACATACCCCACTTTCCCTTAGTGTGGTAAAAACCAATTAGTTGAGTGTCTCGCAGGAAAAGAAGGATGTTTAGGGTGCGTTTAGTCTGGTCATAGATTGAGAGATTGTCCTTCTAGATAGGGTCAAGGAGGCGTTAACGGTAGAGCTCAGTCTTCAAATTCAGTAGCACCAATAAGTCGCCTAACTCAACAGGGTAACTCATCTGGTACAGGTGATGGTCAGTTCCAGAACAAGTTGTATGCTCTTTAGGCTAGCCAAGATCAGGTTGGTTCTCCTAATGTAGTCAATAGTATGCTATGAATCTTTGTCCTGGATGTTTATGCATTGTTAGATATAGGGGCGACTCTTTCTTTTGTAACTCCTTTCATAGCAGTCAAATTCAGTGTTAGTCCATAAACTCTCTCAGAACCTTTTTCAATCTCTACTCCAGTCAGTGACCATGTTATAGCTAGTCGGGTATACAAAAATTACCCTATCACAATATCTCAGAAAGACACCTCAGCATATCTTATAGAGTTATAGATGGTAGACTTCAATGTCATTCTAGGCATGGATTGGTTACATTCCTCTTATGACTTAGTTAATTGTAGAACTAGGAATGTTCCTTTTCAGTTTCTAGATTAACCAATCTTAGAATAGAAGGGTAGTAGCTTAGCGCCTATAGGTCGATTCATCTCCTACCTTAAGGCTAGAAATATGATCTCAAAGGGTTATCTCTATCATTTAGTTGGGGTTAAGGATTCTAGCTCTAAAACCCCAACTCTTGAGTCAGTTCGAGTAGACTGTGAGTTTCCAAAAGTATTTCCAGAAGATTTTCCCGGAGTCTCACCTGAAAGGGAAATCGATTTTGGAATTGATCTCCTTCAAAATACCCAACCTATTTCTATTCCTCCTTACAAAATGGCCCCAGCAGATCTTAAGGAATTGAAAAAGCAATTGAAAGACCTTACATATAAGGGGTTTATCAAACCTAGTATTTCACCATGGGGTGGACCAATGTTGTTCGTAAGGAAGAAAGATGGTTCTCTTAGAATGTGCATTGACTATAGACACTTGAACAAGGTTAAAATCAAGAATAATTATCCCATCCCCAGGATTGATGATTTGTTTGACCAACTTCATGATGCTAGTAACTTCTGAAAGATAGACCTCACATCGGGTTATCATTAGCTTAGAGTCAGCGATAGTGAAATTCCGAAAATAGCCTTCAGAACTCGGTATGGTCATTATGTATTTGTAGTTATGGCATTTGGACTAACCAATGCTCATATATCTTTCATGGATTTGATGAACAGAGTGTTCAAACAATACTTGGACTTGTTCATTATCGTCTTCGTTGATGATATCCTTATTTACTCTAAGAATGAGCAAGAACATGCGAGTCATTTGGGAATTGTTTTACAAACTCTCAAAGACCGCCAGTTATTCGCTAAGTTTAGCAAATGTGAATTCTGGTTGCAATCCATTTCTTTCCTTGGTCAAGTTGTATCTAGCAAAGGGATCCTAGTGGATTCATAGAAGATAGAAGCAGTGAAACAATGGCCCAGACCTACCTCTACTGCAGGTTTCTTAGGTCTAACACATTATTATAGAAGGTTCGTGGAAGGATTCTCCTCTATAGCCTCCCCATTCACTAGGTTGACTCAGAAGATGATCAAGTTCAATGGTCAGATGATTGTGAGAAAAGCTTTGCAGAATTGAAAGCTAGATTGACTACAACTACTGTCTTGACTATACCAGAGGGTTCAGATGGTCATATGATCTATTTTGATGCATCCAAAGTTGGCCAGGTTGTGTGTTAATGCAACGAGATAAGTTTATATCATATGCTTCTAGACAACTTAAGGTTCATGAGAAGAACTACCCAACCTTTGACATCGAGCTTGCAGTAGTGGTGTTTGCAATCAAGATATCGAGACACTACTTATAATCTGTTCATGTAGATGTCTTCACTGATCATAAGAACCTTTAGTATCTGTTCATCTAGAAAAAGTTGATTCTTCGCTAGAGGAGATTGCTAGAGTTCCTTAAGGATTATGATATGAGTGTGTGTGTATTATCATCCAGGTAAGGCGAATGCATTAGCAGATGCTCTTAGTATATTATCTATGGGAAGTGTAGTCAATGCTGAGAAAGAAAGGAAGGAGCTAGTGAAGGATGTTCATAGGCTTGCTCGCTTGGGAGTTCGCCTTATGAGAATAGCAGACAATGGTGTAACAGTTAAGAATGGGGTAGAATCTTCATTGATAGTATAGGTTAAGAAAAAGCAAGACAGTGATCCAATTTTTCTTGAACTTAAGAATTCAATCCACAGTCAAAGAGTGGAGGTTTTCTCCCAAGGGGTAGATGGTGTACTTCGCTACCAGGGTAGACTGTGTGTTCCTTATGTGGGTGAGTTGAGAAAGCATATTCTTGCAGAAGCCCATAACTCCAGGTTTTCTTTTCATCCAGGTGCCACTAAGATGTACCGCGATCTGCGAAAAGTCTATTAAATGAATGGCATGAAGAGGGACATAGCAGATTTTGTGAGTAAGTTCCCCAATTGCAAGCAAGTCAAGGTAGAGCATCAGAAACAAGGAGGTATGACTCAAGAGATTGATATTCCTTATTGAAAGTGGGAACTGATCAATATGGATTTCATCACAGGGTTACCTCGTACTCGTAGACAACATGACTCAATTTGTGTGATAGTGGATAAAATGATTAAGTCTTCTCGCTCTTTAGCGGTCAAGACTACATATTTGACAGAGGACTATGCCAAGATACATTAATGAAATTGTGAGGTTTGATGGGGTTCCTTTGTCTATTATCTCAGATAGATGTGCTCAGTTTACCTCTAATTTCTTGAAGTCATTTCAGAAGGGTCTTGGTACTAAAGTTAACCTTATTACAACATTTCATCCACAGACAGATGGGCAGGCAGAGGGTACCATTCAGACCTTAGAGGATATGTTGAGATCTTTTGTGATCGATTTCAAGGGTAGTTGGGATGATCGCCTTTCTATTATTGACTTCGCCTACAACAATAACTATTGTTCCAGCATTTAGATGGCCCCTTATGACACTTTGTATGGGCGTAGGTGTAGATCTCCTGTTGGTTGGTTTGAAGTTGAAACAACTTTAATAGGTCAATATTCAGTCCTTTATGCTATGGAGAAAGTTCAACTCATTAGAGATAGACTTAAGACAGCCTAAAGTCGTCATAAAACTTATGTATGTGTGAGAAGAAGGGAATTAGAGTTCCAAGTTGATGATTGGGTTTTCCTGAAAGTGTCATCAATGAAAAGGGAGATGAGATTTGGCAAGAAAGGGAAGCTCAGTTCTAGATATATAGGCCCTTACAATTTCTTAAAAAGGGTTGTCAAGATGGCATATGAGTTAGAGTTCCCAGCATAATTAGCAGTAGTGCATTCGGACTTCCACATATTACTATTGAAGAAGTGTGGGTGGTCCAACCTCTTTAATGCCATTAGAGAGTGTGCCAATCAAAGAAAGTATTTCTTATGAGGATTTACTAGTTGAGATTCTTGTTTGTCAGGCTAGAAGGTTGAGAAATAAAGAAGTCTCTTCAGTCAAGGTTTTGTGGAGGAGTCAATTCGTAGAGGGAGCTACTTGGGAGGCAGAAGAAGCCATGAAAGCAAATCCTTACCACATTCCTTACGATTCCACTCCAACTTGAGGTAATAGTTCCGCTTCAGTTTTCCAGTCATTCATGCGTGAATTCAGTCTTAGAATCCTGTTCCCTTAGTTTGTACTTGCATTTTAAGCGTAGTTGCATCTTCTTAAAACTCAATTCAGTCAGAGAGTCAGCTCTTAGTGTTTAGTAGTAGGGTTGAATCTCTCTCCCTCTATTCTAGACTGTTTAGTCTTCACTCGAGGAAGAATGTTCTGAAGGGGGACCGCGTATCCAAAATCGATCAAAAACTAGTTTTTTAGAAAATTTACAAATGAAACAGATGGTGGCCATCGACGAACCGTAGCCTGACCCATGCTCCATTCTGCACATCCGTTGATGGTGTCATAAACCAACAAAATCTCAGCCCAGGAAAAATTTGAATAAGAGTAGAACGACGTACTGACCTACAAAACTTACGTCACTACGCTCCATAGTATGAGTCCGTCGATCAATACCCCATTCACCCACTCACTTATAAGAATCACGATTGACTAGAACTGTTCGTAGATGAAATCTGATCGTATGTGAGAAATAGCAGACAGTTAGAGGGAAAATGCAATTAGGTCAACTTCAGATGGTCATAACTCTTAGCACAAAAATGAATTAGGTAACCCAGACCTACCAAGAGATAGATAATTGAATTACATTTCCATAGCCACCGACCTTTCTAATATCAAACCTCTGAGTAAAAAGTTATGCCCAGCTTTGTATTTGTTTAGTTTTGGAATTACACATACTAGGTTAGATATTTCAGCTATTCAGTTATACATGCCTCAATTTTTAATGCATCATTATCAGATTAAATGTTGCGTTCTCAGTTTGCATGTTTAGTTTTGAGCTATCCAGTTATACAGAAATTCATACATAATTAGTTAACTACATAAATCAATGGGAGTAGCATAATACCGAGTTGGACTAGGGTTCAGCGTACCCAATAAGTCCTAGAACTATTAGCCAAGTAGGTTGTAAGACCCCTCTTTGGGCAATCATTTTAGTGATCACGCTAGCATGCCTTTATACCTATTGCTGGGTTTATTGCGTCCTCTTGATGAGGCATATACATCGAACTCATCATTTAGCTTATGTGGTTTTATTATCGTTTATTATTAGCTCCAACAGTTCAGACAGACTCTCTTGTATTGACCATTTATCAGTATACTATGTATTCAGTTTCATCATGTTATAAATTGCTCATTGCATTCAGTTAGCTCAGATTATCTATATCATGTTCAGACTATTATAGTTGCTTGTGTACTTGTTCAGTTATGTTTCATTTTAGCTTTATTCTATCCTTTATGGTCAATACCTTTCAAATACTGATGCATACGTGCGCTACTTCTTCTCGTGATTTAGGTTCAGGTTTTTAGCATCAAGATCATGCATAGATTGACTTCCGATCTTCAGTTCAGTAGATTCAATGGTGAATCCTCATTCTCCAAGGACAACAGTCATGAATTCTTTTTCATATTTAGTCTTTTAGTGTCAGGTTTTGCTTGATTTAGTTGGGGCTGGTCCCAGCATTTCTAGTCCTATTTAGAGGCTATTTTAAAACATAGTTAGTTTTAGCTTACTATTCAGTTAATATTTCCTTTGTATTAAAATCATTGTTTACAAATATTATCTCTGTTATAGAATTTGGGTATTCCCCATATTTTGAGTTTAAATTTATGATTTAGCTTCCGCAATAGTTTATATTCTTTAGTATGCTTATGGACATGCCAGTTGGGTTAGCTTGGGATCACTTGTGGTCCTAGGTTCCTTGTCCGCGCTTCAGGGGTAGCTCAGGGCATGACAATATCTCTAGATACTCAATTAATCTGGGTTCCACAAAGATGTACTGTGATTTGTGAGAAGTATATTGGTGGAATAGTATGAAATAGGGCATTCCAAAAAATTTATTTCCAAGTGCCCAAATTGACAACAAGTTAAAGTAGAGCACCAATAATGCGGAGGTTTGAATCTCAAATATAACTTCCAGAGTGGAAGTGGGATATGATTAATATGGATTTCATCATAGGCTTACCCAGATCTCCCAAGTAACATTATTCTATTTTGGTGATACTCGATAGAATGACAAATCATCTCACTTTTTACCGATACAGACTTCTCATTCGGTAGAGGACTGTGCTAAGTTGTACATTCAAGAGATGGTAAGGCTTCATGGATCTTCAATCTCTATTATTTGAAATAGAGGGGCATAATTTACAACATAATTCTGGAAGTACTTTCATAAAGGTTTGGGATCAAAGGTGAACTTAAGTACTACCTTTCAATCTCTGACTAACCGGCAAGAAGAGAATACCATTCAGACGTTAGAAGATATGTTGAGGGCATGCATGATTCGATTTCAAAGGATTTTGGATGATCACCTACCTCTCATTGAGTTGCTTACAAAAATAGTTACCACTCTAGCATCCAAATGACTCCTTATGAAGCTCTTTATAAGAGAAGATATAGATCTCCTATTGGATAATTTGAAATTGGTAAAGCAGGTTTGATAGGAAAAAATTTAGTTCACCAAGCTATGGAGTAAGGTAAGTTGATTACAAGAGATATAAAACGACACAAAGTAATCAAAATCCTACACTGATGTTAGGGGAATCCATTAGAGTTTGAAGAATATGATTGGGTATATCTAAATGTTTCACCCATTAAAAGGTGTTATAAGGTTTGGTAAGAAGGTAAAGCTCAGTCCCCGGTATATTGGACCTTATCGCATAGCCAAGAGGATTATAAATGTAGCTTTTGAGTTAGATATACCCCAAGAATTAGCAGTAGTTCATTCGGTGTTTCACATCTTTATGTTGAAGAATTGCGTGTGGGATCCTTCATTTATCATTCCAACTAAAAATATTGGGATCAAGGATAGTCTAACTTATAAAGAGATTTCGATTAAGATCTTTGATTGCCAAGTTTGAAAGTTGAGAACAAAAGAAGTAGTATCAATCAAGGTCCTTTGGAGGAACCAAAGTGTAAAAGAAGCTACTTGGGAAGATGAGGAGGAGATTAAGAAGAGTTATCCACATCCATTCGAATCCGGATAAAATGCAAACAAAGATACTAATTTTTCTTCTTAGTACTCTTTATGTTTTGAGTAAACATGTTATTCTTGTATTTGAATGTTGGGTGTTTGAGCTTAATGTTACCACCCTTAGTCTCGTATGAATACATTCATTCGAGGATTAATGTTCCAAGGTAAAGATATTGTAGGATCTTGTAGCTAGAAAGAACTAGAAAGGAGTTTAAAATCTGGAAATACTCGTTTTTGGAAAGTATAGGTTAATCAGGAAAATTTAAGTAAGTTAAAAGTGAGTTTTGGTCATTTTTAGAAGAGTGAGTTATGCCCTTTGGAAGTTGGGCTATTGGATTAACGAAATGTCCAGTTCAAAGATTTTAAAGGGTATTTTATTCTTTTCACTTCCTTATTAATTTAATCCATTTTAAGGAGTTTAATAAGGGTAAAGACTCAATTTAGTCAGTTTGGAAGTTGGAGATTTTCTGCTAGGGTTAAGGAGAAAGGAGAAGAAAAGATAAGAAGAGAAAAGGCAAGATTCACCAAGATCGTTGAAGTTAACATGTGGATTTCGTCAAGGGTGATCGCTTAAACGGAATGTGAGTCTTCCATAATGTTGGGTTCGTTTACCTACGTGCAAAGAATATTTGATTCAGCGTGATTTCATTTATAAAAGATTGGATTTTGTATGTTGTGCTTGAATTGCTTTCATTCTTGAACATGAATTGATGTTTATGAATTCTTCAGGTAGATAGTGTTGTTCTTTGGGTTAGATCCTTGTATATATGTATTGGGTACACAAATCTAAGGTGAATTTGGGAAATAAATTAAATTGGAGAAGAATGATCTAAGGTCAGGAAAACGAGATGAAAATCCATCAGGCGTCACCTCTGCACGTTCAAGAGCGGCGCGCCTCATCTGCACCAGAGGGTCTGGGATGGCATGCCTGCAATGCACCCAGCAGGAGACTCAGACGAATTGGTCTAGCGGGGAGCGCCCAGAATGCGTCCAAATCGGCGTTTTTCACCCAATATTTGTTATTTAGTCCAATTAAACCTTTCTAAAGTGTTTTAACAGTTCATAATGATTCTAACTACTCTAAATGACTTCTAATAACAAATGAATTATCCAGAAACATAAATTACAACCTTGAATCCATAACTTCAGATTTAAAAGAAGGTTAGAGCCAAGTCTAGAAAGTTTTTATAGTCCTTTCAAGAAGTCTTTTACAAATGTTTTCTAAACTTTGTTTTTTAGACTTAAGGACCAGGTTGAGTAAAGAGTAAAGATAAGAAGAAGAAGTTTATTTCATGTTTCATAAGTCATTCAAAAATGTATTAAATATTGTTTAAAGACTTAAGTTTGAGTTCTGTTCAGAGTAAGAGAAGTCTTTTCTTCAAAGCAATATATGAGGACTAAATATTCCTAAAGCAGTATTAAAATGTTTTTAACATTTAAAAAAAGAATGGAAACTGATATTTCCAAAGACCATTCGGGCTAGATTTCAGTTAAAGAGTAATAACTTTCTAAATTAAGCAAGTAGGGAAACTGAGATTTCCAAGGTAGCCTTTTAGCTATGTTTTTCAGCACTAATCTCAAATCACATAAGTAGTGTATTTTTAAAACATAAGAGCCAACATATTTTTAGAGTAGCATTGAGCATCGATATGGGGGAGAGTTCAAACAACTCACAGCCCCATAAACCATGTAGCCACCATGGGTAGAAAAGAGTCATACTTTTTAGATGAAACCTTTTTACAGTAGACTAGTGTATCCATTAGGAAGTTCAGGTCTTATAGATGCACTGGCAACGTGAGGTAGATTATTATATCATAATTATAGCTCTTAAGTGATGGTTGTCGGTTAGAGAAAATCCCAAAGAAATTAAATGTATTTTATATATAAATCAATTTGTTTGTTTTTTTAAGCTTAGAGGTAATTGTATCTTTCTATATATTCAGAGTTTACAACATGATTTCAAACAACTTTTATTTATATTGCACTTGCTTTTAAATTGCTTTATATGGAAATGAGTCAGTTATATTGAGTTATATCATTTATGAGTTGAGCAGAGCCAAGGTAACTTTTCCTTTCTACTCATTTAAAGCTAAGTTATTTTAGCATTCCAACTCGCATACTCGTATATATTGTATCATGACCCAAACGCTGATAACGAGGATCGACATCCGACGCACCGTTGATCCAATTGAGCACTCTAGAAGCATTTGGTGAGCATCCTTACATTTCAGAGGACTCCATTTTTTTCCAGTACTTTCTTTATTAGGATGTTGTGGGGTCTGTCCCAACATCCTGTAAGTTTTAGAGGCTTCATAGATAGACAACGGGATTTGAGTCCTTAAGTCTTTCATTTTCTTCTATTTATTAAGACTTGGGTTGCCACTTTTGGCCAATTGAATGTTTTAAACCTTTACAAAATTCATAGTTAGTATGGTTTATCATTTCAATTGAGTGTTTATCTTTATGGTTATTGATCATTGTCTTTCGCTGAGTTAAGTAAGCCAGACCAACCATCCGCTTAAGGCCAACAATGGTCATTGAGTGATGGCCACGTTCAGGATGTACGCTCGAGGCGTGCCAAACCTAGTTCTAATTTAAAGTTTATTTTAATTCAAATCCAATGAATATATGTACTTCTTCAATAAAGATTTGGTTATTTTTTATTTCCAAAATTTATAAATGGGTAAAATCATTAAGAGTTTGATTAGATTAATAAAAAATAGTAATTAAGCAACAGCTAATAAGCTAACTAATGATACATACTACAAGAAAATATGATACAAAATAGACAAAAGGTTTCGTGTAACAATTCAAAGTTATACTAAAACCATTTATTCAGCTGCAAAAAACCTAAACTTTCAAAGTTTATTTAAATTTTTATATTATAGTGTTATTATGAGAGAGTTTGATTATAATAATTCATACTATGTTTTTCCCTAGTTTTTTTTGTATATTAATTTTTATACTATACAAGAAGAGGGAATACCAAGCTCCTCTTCGTCAATATGCATGGTTTTTGACAGAGGATATTTGAGAAATTTACTAAATCTCTTGCTTCAACTCCAATGTACATCATGATTTAAAATGTATATGATTCTTTGATTAGATAAAATAGTCCAGATCACCTGTGAACTTGGGGTCTACACACTGCACGTGCTTTAAGTTATTTTAAAGAGTTCCATTGATTTGATCATCTGGGCCACATACAAACTGAATTTTTCATCTACCCTTTTCTTCATTTTACAAACATCCAACTCCCAACTGTTTTTTATGATCCTCCGAGATTTATATGCCGTGTAAAATCCATACCATTATGAAATTATGAATAAATTAAACAAAAAATTATAAGCTTAGTGATAATAAATGATAATTTGATACATATAAATGCATAGCTGCTACATTAACCATAATTTCTCTAGGTAGAAAATCAATAAAATACTCTCTCAATTTCATATTAATTAAATTTGTGAGATAATTCACATATATTAAGAAAAATATTTAAGGACACAATTAAACTCATAGTTTATAGTTTGTTATTTTTGTCCTTTTCTTAATCATAATTAATATAAGTTTCTCCAACAAATAAAAAGGCAAATATGAAAAAAGTTTCAAATATGCATGTTGACCCTTGAACAATTCAATTATTTTGATTAATGAAATAAACCTAAAAATAAGTTAACATTGAATTTGGAAGGGGGGGGGTTTAATAATTGTGTTTAAGAAATTTTAAGTGGCACAAATAAACATTAGAAATTTCATATATGTGTGTTGAGGGGGGAGGGGGGAGGACACATACATATGATATAACGAACAAATGATTGTACGACAATTATTTAACGATAATAATATAATTATCATCCTTTTATATTTTAATGATAAAAATAAATATGAGTATTTAAAACCAACAATCTATTTAAATATTATTAAAGGCTTTAGCTTCTCTGAATGCAATAACATTAACTCAATAATTACTAATATTTTTGTAGTGGTAAATCTTACCGCAAAATAAAAATCTATTTCCACTAAATCTTTATTTTGTTAAAGTTTTTCTATATACGGAAATCCACATATCCAATTGATAAGTCATATATATTTACTTTTTAAAAAAATTCATCCCTGAAAATAGAAGTATATTTCAATTTTCCTCTATTTTTAAAAGATGTTCGATGATCTATTACATTTAAGTCTTTTTGTCCTATATCCTTATAGTGAAGGTTTTTTATGATATTAGTTTCACAAATAATGACAAAGGAGAAGTCAAATGTGTATTTAATTACTTTATTTTCAACTTTAGTAAAGAACTAGATTTACTTTCAACAGTACCAAATAGAACGATTTAAATAAATAAATAAAAATAGGATTTCATTAATAATTTGGTCTTTTAAATATGATATTCAGTCAGTTCAATATGGTATAAGAGCAAGTAAAAAGGCATCTATAAAAAAACTTTTCACGACTCAAAGTAAGTCGCGAGTGGCACCCACACTTACTCTCCTATGTGGGAGAACCAAGGAAACCAAATCCAAACATCTACAAATAGTTCAACTACGAATAATAAAATAATATGGAAGCTCCAAAACATATTGACTATCATTTTCCCAAAACCTGAAAGTCATCACAAAACGGACATCTAATCTTCAATTGCCAAGTCCAAGAGTATCAAAGACACCAAAATAAATGAACTAAAGTAATATGTGACCAAAAACTAAGGACATCAGATTATGACAAAAAGAATCCAACCCAAGCTTGATGAATAGCTCACTCCTGAACCCGAGATGCCGAGACTTGCTAGAGCTGAGGGAAATTCGAAGTCATTTGTACACTCGTTACACTCCATAAAATGAAAACAAAGAAAAACGCAAGTAGGGCTAATTATGGGGCAACATGTACTGAGTAGGTATCATATGTCAACCAAAAATACAAACTAATATACAATGAATGACAGTATGAACTCAACTATTGAACTTAACAGGTGATAAACAACAAACACCATGAACAAGTGTCGACAACACTAATGTAAGTATATAATAGGTCAAAAATATCAAGATCGTCCATGAGGACTCGTGCCTCTAACCAAACCATTTGGGGAATCGAGTTCTTTGAGATTGAGTATATTTCGTTAATTCAATATGTTTTTCCTTTAATATTATCATTTAAGAACGTGACATTTTGATATAATTATATTGTGTCAGGACGTGACACTCCGATCCAATAATACCATGTCAGAACCTGACACTCTGATCCAAGAATACCGTATCGAAATATGACACTCCGATCCAAGAATACTGTATCAAAACGTGACAGTCTGATCCCAGTATACCGTGTTGGAATGTGTCACTCTGATCCAATTATACAGTGTCGGAACGTGACACTCCGATCCAATTGTCACGACCCAAATCGGGGACGCGACTGGCACCCACATTTACCCTCCTTTGTGAGCGAACCAAACCATCTAAACCTTAACATTTCAATATAATATCGACAGAAAATAATGTGGAAGACTTAAACTCATTAATAAAACAATTCAAAACTATTATTATTATCCCCAAAATCTGGAAGTCATCATCACAAGAACATCTATCCTCAAATCACTAAACTAAGAATATCTAAGGAACAAAATAATAGAAAGCTAGTCCATGCCGAAAGTCAAGGCATCAAGACTTGAAGAAGAAGATCCAGTCCAAGCCAGACGCATTAGCTCACCCTGAAATTCCGAAAGTAGTGAAGACTGGCTAGATCTATTGTTGAGTTGAAGTTGACCGAACGTTCGCTGCATTCCACAAATAACAAAGAAGAAAACATAAAAGTAGGGGGTCAGTACAACCACAAGTACTGAGTAGATATCATCGGCCAACTCAAAATAGAAAATAATATACATCAAATAATATCATAAATCAACTATAATACTCAACATGTAGCAACAACAAGTACTAAAATCATCATAAGTACTAACAAGTTCATCCATGAGGACTCAAGCCTCAATATCATACTCATTGGGAATTGGGTTCATTAGATTGAGTATATTCATTATCTTTGAAGATTCATTATCTTTCTTCCTCTTGTGTCGGTACGTGACACTCCGATCCATATTCTATCCTGGTGCGGAACGTGGCACTCCGATCCTCATTCTATCCTGGTACCGGAACGTGCACCCGATCCATATTCTATCCTGGTGACGGAACGTGACACTCCGATCCTCATTCTATCCTGGTACCGGAACGTGGCACCCGATCCATAATTCTATCCTGGTGTCGGAACGTGACACTCCTCCGATCCTCATTCTATCCTGGTACCGGAACGTGGCACCCGATCCATAATTCTATCCTGGTGTCGGAACGTGACACTCCGATCCTCATTCTATCCTGGTACGGAACGTGCACCCGATCCATAATTCTATCCTGGTGACGGAACGTGACACTCCGATCCTAATATATCCTGGTACCGGAACGTGGCACCCGATCCATAATTCTATCCTGGTGTCGGAACGTGACACTCCGATCTCATTCTATCCTGGTACCGGAACGTGGCACCCGATCCATAATTCTATCCTGGTGTCGGAACGTGACACTCCGATCCTCATTCTATCCTGGTACCGGAACGTGGAACCCGATCCCCTAATTCATCAAGCCTTCTTTTATACTAAGGAATCATCAATCTCATTATATAATATATCAAGCCTTCTTTTATACTAAGGCATCATCATTAACAAGTGAATTAGGGTTTCTTTCAAGATTTAGGATTCAATAGCTTCATCATGATTAGTTTATCACAATTTCATAATCACAAACATGCAAGCATACAATTAAGCACATAGCAGGGTTTACAATACTATCAATACATATCATTCACTATTAGGAGTTCACTACGAATATCGTAAAAACCATAACCTACCTCCACCGAAGAATTGGAATCAACAAGCAATTTCCCAAGTTTTCTTCTTCTTCTTGTTCGATCAATTCTCTCTCCCTCTCTCTTGTTCTTTCTAGTTTTCTTATTCAAACCCTCTTTCTTTTACCCTAATAACATATAATTAAGTGTAAAATATGACAATGATACCCCACTAATTAATCCAAAGTTACCTCTTTTATCCCTCAAGAATTTGAGTTATTAATATAAACCCACGAAATCTATAATTAAGGAAAGAATAGTCCAAAACGTCCCTTAAAACTTAACCAGAATTCCGACTCCAACTGGGATTACGCAACCTGTGACATGCCGTCATGCCTGCGACGGTCCGTCACACCGGTCGTCGTAACGATCAGAGTTCTATTTTTCACCAAGGACACTGTGACGGTCTGTCACACCTGTGACGGTCCGTCCTGCACCTCCGTCATGACGGTCAGAGACTCGATTTTCAGTACCCAATTTCAGAATTCCTAAGTATATTGAAACGATACCCTGCGACGGCCCGTCGTGCCTGTGACGGTCCGTTGTGGGGTCCGTGGTTTCAGCCAGTTTTTCCAGAAATAAAATCTGCTGCTCAAAACGACTAAACAAGTCGTTACAATAGATACCAATTTACCCATCATTCGTCCCCGAACGATCAAAAGAAGAAAACAATGGCGAAAAGGAGTACCTGAATCTGTAAACAGATGTGGGTATTTTTCTTGCATATCTGCCTCTTCTCCCAAGTAGCCTCTTCAACCGGTCGATTCTTCCATTGAACTTTGATGGATGCAATCTCTCTCGACCTCAACTTCCGAACTTCTCTATCTAATATAGCAACTGGTTCCTCCTCATAAGTCAAATTCTCATCAAGCAAAACTGAATCCCAACGGATAATGTAGTTTCCATCTCCATGGTATCTTTTCAACATGGACACATGAAATACCGGATGCACTCCGGACAGCCCTGGGGGCAAGGCTAATTCATAAGCCACCTCCCCTATTCGCTTTAGTACCTCAAATGGTCCAATATACCTTGGACTTAACTTACCTCTTTTGCCAAACCGCATCACCCCTTTCATGGGTGAAACCTTTAACAAGACTTGTTCACCCTCCATGAACTCCAAGTCTTTAACCTTTCGGTCTGCATACTCCTTTTGCCTACTTTGCGCCGCTAGAAGCTTTTCTTGAATAGACTTCACTTTCTCTAATGAATCCCTCAAAAGATCAGTACCCCAAGGTCTAACCTCAAATGCATCAAACCACCAATGGGAGATCTACCATCTCCTACCATACAATGCTTCAAATGGGGCCATATCAATACTGGAGTGATAGCTACTATTGTATGAAAACTATGCCAAAGGTAAGAAGCTATCCCAATGGCCACCAAACTCTATCACACATGCACGAAGCATATACTCCAACACTTGAATCGTTCGCTTAGACTGACCATCAGTCTGAGGGTGGAACGCAGTACTAAGGTCTAACCTAGTACCCAATTCAGCATGCAATGTTTTCCAAAACTTAGAAGTAAACTGCGTACCTCTATCTGATATAATGGAGAGCGGAACTCCATGCAGTCGAACGATTTCTGAGATGTAGATTTTTGCTAACTTCTCTGCATTGTAAGTCACCTTGACCGGGATGAAATGAGCGGACTTAGTTAACCTATCAACAATCACCCAAATGGAGTCATACTTACCCATTGTCTTTGGAAGGCCAACCACAAAGTCCATTGCGATTCTCTCCCACTTCCATTCAGGAATGGGCATTCTCTGAAGCGTTCCTCCGGGCCTTTGGTGTTCATACTTTACTTGTTGACAGTTTGGACATTTGGTAATAAAGTCAACAATATCGCGCTTCATTCTACTCCACCAAAAGTGTTGCTTTAGGTCGCGATACATCTTGGTTGCACCCGGATGTATAGAATACCTTGAACTATGAGCCTCTGTCAGAATGGTGTTGATCAAATCATCAACTCGGGGTACACATACCCTCCCCTTGATTCTCAAAACACCTTCCTCATCGATTGTCGCTTTTTTATCCTCTCCTTGTGACACTTTATCTCGAATCCGGATCAACTTCTCATCATCAAACTGCTTCCCCTTAATCTTGTCAAGGAAGGAGGATCTTGCCTCCACACAAGCTAACAATCCTCCCTTCTCATTTACTTTTAACCTCATAAGGTCATTAGCCAAAATCTGCACTTCTCTAGCCAATGGGCGTCTAGAATCTTGCAAATGAGCTTGACTTCCCATGCTTCCCGCCTTTCTTCTCAAGGCGTCTGCCACAACATTCGCCTTCCCCGGATGATACAAAATGGTGATGTCGTAGTCTTTCAGTAGTTCCATCCATATCCTTTGTCTTAAGTTCAAATCTTTCTGAATAAAGACATACTGTAGACTACAATGATCCGTATAGATCTCACACTTAACCCCATATAAATAGTGCCTCCATTGCTTTAGTGCAAATACTACCGCGGCCAACTCCAAATCGTGGGTTGGGTAGTTACGTTCATGCACCTTTAATTGCCTCGAAGCATAAGCAATCACATTCTTCTCTTGCATTAGCACTGCACCCAAACCCAAATAGGATGCATCACAATAAACAATGAAGTTCTTACCCTCTACCGGCAAGGTGAGGATAGGCGCGGTAGTCAACAAGGTCTTGAGTTTCTGAAAGCTTTCCTCACACTCATCCGACCATACAAATGGAACATTCTGCTTAGTCAAGTTCGTCAATTGGGAAGCAATAGAGGAGAATCCCTTGACAAATCGGCGTAGTAGCTAGCTAACCCAACAAAGCTTCTTATTTCTGACACATTAGTGGGTCTTACCAATTCTTCACTGTCTCAATCTTAGAAGGATCTACCATCACTCCTTCCTTAGAAAAACAATGCCCCAAGAAGGACACTGCATCTAGCCAAAACTTACACTTAGAGAACTTGGCATATAAAGCTTTCTCTCCCTCAACATTTCCAATACAATTCTCAAATGCTCCTCATGTTCCTCTTACTTTTAGAATATACCAGTATATCATCTATAAATATGATCACAAAGAGATCCAAATACGGCTTAAATATCCCATTCATCAAGCTCATGAAAGCAGCGGGGGCATTTGTAAGATCAAAGGACATCACCACAAATTCATAATGCCCATACCTAGTTCGAAAAGCGGTCTTTGGCACATCCGCTGCCCGTATTTTCAATTGATGATAACCGGATCTCAAGTCGATCTTCGAGAAGACACAAGCACCTTGTAGTTGATTGAATAAGTCATCAATGCGAGGAAGAGGATATTTGTTCTTAATACTTACTTATTCAACTGCCGGTAATCTATGCACATTCGAAAACTCCATCCTTCTTCTTCACAAACAAAACTGGAGCACCCCAAGGAGATGCACTTGGTCTAATGAAGCCTTTGCTCAACAACTCTTGAAGTTGTGCCTTTAACTCTCTTAACTCCGCGGGAGCCATTCTATAAGGGGGTATAGAAATGGGGCGAGTGCCCAGTTCAAGATCGATACAAAAGTCAATATCCCTATCTGGTTGCATACCAGGAAGATCTGCAGGGAACACATCCAAAAACTCACAGACTACCGAAACCGACTCAATCGAAGGTACTTGGGTAGTGTCATCCTTGAGATGTGCCAAGAAAGCTAACACCCCTTTACTAACCATTTTCTTAGCACGAAGAAAGGATATGATACGCACCGGATTGGAGGTGTAGTCGCCCTCCCACACTAACGGGTCTGTCCCAGGCTTGGCTAACGTCACCGTTTTAGCATTACAATCCAAGATCGCAAATTGCGGAGAAAGCCAAGACATACCCAGAATTACATCAAAATCAACCATTTCTAAGATAACCAAGTCTACAGAAGTGTTGCTCCCCACAAAGTTCACCAAACAAGACCTATATACCTTTTCAACTACCACAGACTCACCCACCGGAGTAGAAACACGAATAGGCATGTCAAGTAATTCACAATGCAAATTTAAACCATTAGCAAATGATGAAGATACGTAAGAGAATGTGGATCCGGGATCAAACAATACAGAAGCCATGCAATCACAAACCAGAAGATTACCTGTGATGACAGCATCTGATGTCTCTGCTTCAGATCTCCCAGGGAAAGCATAACAATGGGCCCTTTCATTAGTTTGTCCGTTGCCCCTACCATGTTGTGATGTAGTGTCTTCGTTTTTCCCATCACCTCGGCCGTTTTGGTGACCACCATTACATTGGCCACCGCGTCCTCCAGAATGACGGCCTCTTCCATAACCACCTCTACCTCTAGCTATTGGGGGCCGATAACTCTGTTTTGGACAATATCTCTTAATATGTCCAATCTCCCCACATCCATAGCACTCTCTGGGTTCATGCATAGGTCTCTCAGAGAAGTGTTGACCGTTCTGAGGTGGACCCCCAACTACAGTCTGTAGTGAAGACTGAATTGGTCGACTTGAGTAACCTCCGGAGCTCTGTCCTCTAGAGTAAGAACAATTAAACTCACCTCCCCTTCGAAACCTTTTTGATGTCGATGTTGTGGTGAAGTCATCTGGCTTCACTCCTTCCACCTCTATCACAAAGTCTACCACCTCTTGGAAGGATCTGCCGTAGCCGCTACCTGTAAGGCTGAAATCCGCAACTCTGACCTCAACCCCTTCACGAAACGGCAAATCCGTTCTTGTGGACTGAAACAAAGTTGGGTGGCATATCTGGATAGTGCGCGAAATTTAGCCTCGTATGCGTTAACCGTCATTCTACCTTGCTCTAGACTCAAGAACTCATCCCTTTTTCTATCTCTCAAAGTCCTTGGGATATACTTCTCCATGAACAGGGTAGAGAAGGATGCCCAAGTCATAGGTGTGGCCTCTGTCGGTTGACACTCGACATGTGATCGCCACCACATTTTGGCGTTTCCTTGAAACTGATAGCTCACGAACTCAACGCCAAACCGTTCTACTATACCCATCTTGTGTAGTAGCTCATGACAATCAACCAGAAAATCGTAGGCATCTCTGATTCTGCGCCCTTAAAGACTGGAGGTTTCAATTTTAAGAACTTACTGAAAAGTTCATGCTGATCATTTGTCATAATAAGCCCAGTAGTCAGACGTGGAAATGTGCCTATTCCCAATGATGCATCCATGCGGGGAGCCTAGTAGCCGCATGTCGTACCTCTGAAACCGGAGGTGTTGGTGCAGAAACCACTGGAGGTGCCTTACCCTGATCGGATAACCCGCTAAGATAAGCAAGAACCTGATTGATCATCTCTGGGGTAGGTGGGGTGGATTTCCTCATTCTGCCCTTGTTCAGTTTCCCCTTCCTCACCCTCTCTTACTACCTCCTCAGTCGGTGGAGGAGTCAGCGCCCTAGCCTCCGATGGACTAGGTGCTCGTCCTCTTCCTCTAGAGGACGTCCTCCCACGACCTCTACCGCGGCCTCTTGCCACTGTTCTTCCTCGAGCCACAGCCCCAGTGGCTGGCTCAGATGTTTCTTTCTTGCCGTTGTTGCTGCTGGTGCGGTCGTTGCTCTAGTTCTAACCATCTGCGAAATAGAGTGAAGATGGTCAGATACCAATTTGTATCACCTAGATACCAATTGGACTCAAGTAGTAGCACGAAAGAAAGAATGAAAGATTGGAATTTTCCTAAAGTCTTATAGCCTCTCAAAGAAACGTAAAGGCGTCCCCCTACCGTTCCTTAAGACTCTACTAGACTCGTTCTTGTGTGATGAGACCAATGAACCTAATGCTCTGATACCAAGTTTGTCACGATCCAAATCGGGGACGCGACTGGCACCCACATTTACCCTCCTATGTGAGCGAACCAAACCATCTAATCCTTAACATTTCAATATAATATCGACAGAAAATAATGCGAAGACTTAAACTCATTATAAAACAATTCAAAAATATTATTATTATCCCCAAAATCTGGAAGTCATCATCACAAGAACATCTATCCTCAAATCACTAACTAAGAATATCTAAGGAACCAAATATAGAAAAGCTAGTCCATGCCGGAAGTCAAGGCATCAAGACTTGAAGAAGAAGATCCAGTCCAAGCCAGATGCATTAGCTCACCCTGAAATTCTGAAAGTAGTGAAGACTGGCTAGATCTACTGTTGAGTTGAAGTTGACGGAACGTTCGCTGCATTCCACAAATAACAAAGAAGAAAACATAAAAGTAGGGGTTAGTAACCACAATTATGAGTAGATATCATCGGCCAACTCAAAATAGAAAACAATATACATCAAATAATATCATAAATCAACTAGAATACTCAAACATGTAGCAACAACAAGTACTAAAATCATCCATAAGTACTAACAAGTTCATCCATGAGGACTCAAAGCCTCAATATCATACTCATTTGGGAATTGGGTTCATTAGATTGAGTATTATATCATTTTTTTTCAAGATTCATTATCTTTCTTCCTCTTGTGTCGGTAATTGACACTCCGATCCATATCTATCCTGGTGCCGGAACGTGGCACTCCGATCCTCATTCTATCCTGGTACCGGAACGTGGCACCCGATCCATAATTCTATCCTGGTGTCGGAACGTGACACTCCGATCCTCATTCTATCCGGGTACACGGAACGTGGCACCCGATCCATAATTCTATCCTGGTGTCGGAACGTGACACTCTGATCCTCATTCTATCCTGGTAACCGGAATGTGGCACCAGATCCATAATTCTATCCTGGTGTCGGAACGTGAACTCCGATCCTCATTCTATCCTGGTACCGGAACGTGGCACCAATCCCCTAATTCATCAAGCCCTTCTTTTATACTAAGGCATCATCAATCTCATTATATAATATATCAAGCCTTCTTTTATACTAAGGATCATCATTAACAGTGAATTAGGTTTTCTTTCAAGATTTAGGATTCATAGCTTCATCATGCTTAGTTTATCACAATTTCATAATCACAAACATGCAAGCATACAATTAGCACCTAGCAGGGTTTACAATACTATCAATACATATCATTCACTATTAAGAGTTATCTACGAATATCGTAAAAACCATAACCTACCTCCACCGAAGAATTGGAATCAACAAGCAATTTCCCAAGTTTTCTTCTTCTTCTTGTTCGATCAATTCTCTCTCCCTCTCTCTTGTTCTTTCTAGTTTTCTTATTAAAACCCTCTTTCTTTTACCCTAATAACATATAATTAAGTGTAAAAGATGACAATGATACCCCACAATTAATCCAAGGTTACCTCTTTTATCCCTCAAAAATTTGAGTTATTAATATAAACCCACGAAATCTATAATTAAGGAAAGAATAGTCCAAAACGTCCCTTAAAACTTAACCAGAATTCCAACTCCAACTGGGATTACGCAACCTGTGACGGGCCGTCGTGCCTGCGACAACCGGTCGTCGTAACGATCAGAGTTCTATTTTTCACCAAGGACACTGTGACGGTCCGTCACACCTGTGACGGTCCGTCCTGCACCTCCGTCATGACGGTCAAAGACTTGATTTTCAGTACCCAATTTCAGAATTCCTAAGTATATTGAAACGATACCCTGCGACGGTCCGTCGTGGGGTCCATGGTTTCAGCCAGTTTTTCCAGAAATAAAATCTGTTGCTCAAAACGACTAAACAAGTCGTTACACCAATTATACTATTAATTTATAATTTATCATCACCACTTTCAATTTATTGATAATATCAAGCCTTCTTTTTTCAAGGCATCACTTTGATAAAAAGGGTTCAAGAATATAAATGTCACGGTCTCAGAATCTCAGACCAATCGCAAAACACACAACCAAGAAACACAACCACACAATCAAGTACCTAGAACACTTCACAATATCATTCAATGCATACCAATCACTATTAAGAGTTTAATATCAAATAGCATAAACCATAACCTACCTCCATCGATGAGCTGAAGTCAAGCAAGCTGCTTCCTTGCCTCCAAATGTTTCCAATCTACCAGGTATATACACATAATATGTAAGTTAACAAGTCTATATGCATCATAATACTCTGTCTAGCCTAGACCCAAAACTCATCTAATTGTATAATAAATTTCTTAAGTTCAAACCAAAGGATAAGTCTTAACTCCTCCAAGTAGCATAACTTTAGTGGAATTTAAAAAATTCAATACACCGAATATTTAACATTCTATCTCAATATTTTCACAACTTAATTTATGATATAGTAACACAATAAATACCAAAGATTAAAAGATCGTAAAAGTTAAAGCCATTGGTTGCCGAAACCAGGGGCAATACTAAAAAAAACAAGGTATAATTTGTTTCACTAAGTCAAATTTATATCATATATAATACTTTTAATTATGGATTATTGAGAACCACCATGACACATTAACTTTGTTAACATATACTTCAATTCTAATGTTCTCGGTTATTATAATAGTATAATTCCTCACTTTGTTAAGTGCAAGCTGCACTGTTTAATTCCCTTTGTAATTATTAGGAAATAAAAAGTAATCAACAAATAATTTAATAACTAAAACCTTGTCCCCTCAAAACGGTAAAATTAAATGTTTCTCCCAATTTCTTCATATACTCCCAATGAATTACAACAATATGGTGTATTGAAGATTCAAGGTATTTGAAATATGTGACATGGGTAGAATTTAAGGAAATTGAAGGAAATAGACCTCTCGTATAAATCCTTGGTGTATAGTGGAAGGTTGTATTGATTTATGACTATGAATTTAGATGTGATTGTGGGATATGCACTAGTTCGATACAGACCTACTAGGAGTATAGAATCATTGAATTTTGATTCGGTGTTAATAGTGAGGTATAGAAAATTTAGAGTTTTACATGAGTTTAGATTGCTCAAATTAAGATAGATGACTTAAGAATGACGCACAAGGTGATATACAATTCTAAATGGTTACTATGAATTTAGAGTTGGATAAATACTACTCTATTGATCTGATGGGACTACATCGAACGTAATGAGGTGTTATATAGACATTTGATGGTGAGTAGATGTTATGAGTTTATAGTATACAAAATAATTTGAGTGACCAACAATTTACTAAGTGTTGGCATGAGATATGTGATAGTTTTGAATGGTAACTAAAGCATGGTAGGTGGAAGTGGTATGAAGTTGATTTTGGGTGTGATTTAATAGTTTTATCTCGATGTGAAGGTAGTATCAAATTTGAAGTTAGTGTTATTAGCTTTGTTTGTATCTCACATTTGTCATGAAATGCTTAAACAGAAAGAGAGATAGTCATACTTGAACGTATATTTGATAAGAATGCTTTCATACTCATGGGGTTTAGGTGTCAGGAAGATGATTGATGTGATTCTGATGTCTTGTTACTGTTAAGAGTGTTAACTTCAGCGGATGTGGGATTCAATAAATCAGGAATTTATGGAATTATAATAGGGCTAAATTGATGATTGTGAGTAACTAGAAAACCAAAGAGATAGAGTTAAATGAATGAAAATGTTTGATATGGGCCCTATCAAAGGAGTATATAAAGTTATTCGACCTTGGTTATGTACATTATTATGTGACCAACTACTTCATTCCTACATGGTTGGAGTATGATTAACTTCTACGCCAGTGTTTGTTTTCACTTTGTAAGGAAAACCCATATAGTAGTGGATTAGGTATATCGATTTTGTGATTGTCCTCCTGATTGTAATCAATATTGACTAAGGACTTTATCATGATTATGTTGGATAGTATTTATCCTGATGACTGTGTCAAGGTTTAGTTTGAAAATCGATCACTTGAAAAGTTCATTTGGGAATAGTTTTGTTGTTAGTGAGTTTACATATAACAACAATTCTTAGTAGAGTATTGAGATGACCTCATTTGAGACATTGTATGGGAGGAGGTGTAGATTTCCAATTCGCTAGGTTGACACTTTTGATATGAGCCTTGGGTAATAATATTTTGAATGAATTGTTGAGACAACTATCCTTTTTTACCCTCACCATCCTTTGGTCGTTCGAGGACGAGCGATGGGTAAATTGGTATCTATGTAACGACCCATTTGATTTTTTTGGGTACTAGAACTTTTTTATGTCATTACAATTCTTTTTGATAGACTCTAAATAGATAATTTGGACTATTCGTATCTATAATTATAAAATTAATGGGGTAGTTTTAATAATTAATTAATTGATGGTTAAGAACATAACACTAAAATTTATAGGAATTAATATATATTAATCCATAATTTATAACCATCTAAACCTTATAAAGCAATAATAATAAAAATTAACGACACCCAACTATTAATATTTATAACATAAAGTTGGAATTGGATTGAGTTTTTACCCGTAGTTGTTCTGTCAAACTTCTCGGCGGTGGCACGAATCGAGCGAAGAGGCGCATGCTATTCGTCTTCTGATAACCAAATAATACGACCCTTATTTCTCTTTGCTTAGCAATCTTATTCCTTGACCAATAATCTATAATATTTTACCTTATACTCTAAACTAACAGTTTAAAGTGAAATCCTTCCTTTGATCCTTCAATAATCAACCGTAACAAATTTTCCAATCCAAACTATGCATAAGTCCTTCCATATGTTTAATATCTTATATAAATAATATATTATTATTTATTTTTTATACCTCACAAATTCATACCTTTCAACCACAAAAGTAGATTCACAATGAAAACCTTGAATTGTAAACGGAACCATGTAACTCAATCTCCTTAGCTATCAACATGACTAATAACTTGAAGATTTTTATGATTTCACATATCTTCACTTATCGTTGATCGCCTCTTCATCGATCTTATTATATTCTTCGCCAAAAATTCGACCGTAGTTATTAACAAACCCAAAATCACAAGGTAACTTATCATCACATTCGAGCTGAACATATATACTCTCTTTTCTTAAATCTTATTCGATAGTTTTTAGCCAACTTAATAAACCTCTGACACTAGAACTATGACCATATTAAAATATATGAAACCACCTGTCTCCAATAAGAACTTTTTCATCTCCCCGGAAGCCAAATTCAACCAGATTTTAAAATATCAAGTCTTACAAAGTTATTGACATTGGAATTGACATCCATAGACAAGGGACCCTCGACTAAATGTACCAAAGGTAGACTACCTATACTCACTGTCTTCCAACCTAAGGAGTCTACTATCACATTCACTTTTGCAAAATGATAAACGTAGTCATTCCATCATCCTTGCGAACTCTAATAATCTCCATTGTCTTAAATTAAGATTTGTCTTATTAAATATTATACTAAAAATCTCATAATACACAGTATACATACAATGCCTTTACAATTTTAATGCAAGCACCACCCAAACGCAGTTGCTGTCGAGACAAAAAAATTATCATACAAACATCCTAATCCAATCTCCACCTTTCAAATCACCACCAAGATTTTAGGAAACGTAGTTAAAATTTTAGCTCGATCCTACGGTCAGCTAATTGAGAAACATGATATGAAGGTTGCTGGTCGGAGAAAAGGTATGCAGCAAAATAATTTTTTTCTTCTCTCTTCCCTCTTCTCTCTTGTTGAAAGATCTCTGAAACCTCCCTTATGTCCTAATGTATTTCAAGGGAAAAAAACAAATGAGTAGTTCAATTATCCTCCCAAGATCATCCTCTATGTATACAATTATGTTTTTCCTCACTAAGTTAAAACCAACTACAAATAGGATTACAGTCGCAATATTTTTTTCTAATAGAAATGGAAACCAAATGAAGAGAATAATTTTACCTTTTGCAAAGAGGATTAGGTCTAGTGTGCAACTCTTAAGCAAATCCTAAATTCGATATCTTAACCGGTGAAACACTTTCAAGACTTTGTTGCCACTAAAAGTGATTCTAAATGACTATTTTCGATACTGGTACAACAAACATAAATCATATAGGTCATATATCACTCTGTTTTTACCATCATGCTTATCTAGACATATTCATCATCAAGAAGTGAACGTTCTCCTCGACATGACACCTTAAACTCAGGTAATACGAAACAAACTTAAGGGACTAACTCAAATTTTATAAGCATTTTCTTACTTAATTGTTATTTTAGGTCACCCAAGTATACTCAATAAGACTTTCTTTCCCTGTAAGTTTGTCGTCCTAGTATCAATATACCTTTTGAAGCTTAAGATAAAATCGTCAGTCCTCATTCAGATTCCTCAAGATACATTTCACAACCTACATATATTAGTATTGTACCAACGATCCACCACTAAAATCTTTCTTAAAAATAATGCAATCCAAGTGTCTATAGTAATAAACTAGTTGGTTTCTCAAATATGAAAGCAACATCAAATCTCATTCTCTAAATATGTCATACCAATAATTACTTCTTAAGTAGTTAGTATTCACACTTGACAATCGATGTATTCATTTATACGTAACACTAGTACCGTACCATAAAGGTCATCAAATTCATCACTAGAACACATCATACTTATCGAGAAGATCGTACCCAAATAGCCCACACATTTCTACCCATTGAATAACTGCAAAACATTATCGAATTTGTCCTATCTTTAGCCCAAGTGATATGTGTTTTAGTAGTCATATCATGACCCTCTTTATTGTACAATCAATCAATGACATCATAGTAAAGATTCTGACCTTTATTGTCGTAACCTAATTTAAATATTCAATAAACAACCAATATATCTTATGAAACTTTATTAACTATAATTTCCAAAGTAATGATGTTCATTTTCCAGATCTCTCTTACGAAACTTGAATGTCACAAACTCGACACTGAGCCTTTCTACTAGTCATAACATGCCTATAGTGAATCAGAAAAAAACATATAGATTTCTAAGGACGCATCCTCTCTTGTTAGCATTGGTGTTTCTAATTCTACTACTCTAGTACTAGACATATGCGAAATAGAGTGAAGAAGGTAAGATACCAATTTGTATCACCTAGATACCAATTGAATTCAAGTAATATCACGAAAGAGGGAAGGAATGAAGTTTTACTAAATTCCTATAGCCTATCAAAGAAAAGTAAAGATGTCCCCATACTGTTCCGCAAGGCTCTACTATATTTGTCCTTGTGTGATGTGATCACTGAACCTGACGCTCTGATACCATGTTTGTCATGACCCTAAATAAGTCATGAGTGGAACCTACACTTACCCTCCTAGGTGAGCGAACCAAGGAAACCAAATCATACATCTACCAATAGTTCAACACGAATAATAAAGTAATGCGGAAGCTCCAAAACTTATTAACTATCATTTTCCCAAAAGATGAAATTCATCACAACAAGGACATCTAATCTCCAATTAGTAAGTCTAAGAGTATCAAAGCACCAAAATAAATGAACTAAAGTAATTTGTGTCCAAAAACTAATGACATCAGATAATGACAAAGAGAATTCAAACAAAAACCAAATTCAATACAAATCTCACCCTTGAACCAGAGAGATGCCGAGACTTGCTAGAGTAGAGGGAAATTCGAAGTCATTGGTACACTCATTGCACTCTGTAAAAAAGAACATAGAAAAACAAGTGGGCTTAGTAGGGGGCATATTACTGAGTTCTGTATCATCGGTCACCAAAATTGAATCTAATATACAACGAATAATAGAATGAACTCAATTATAGTTTTTTAGGTGATAAACAACAAACAACATGAACAAGTGTCAACAACACTAAAGTAAGCATATAATAAGTCAACAATATCAATATTATCCATGAGGACGCATGCCTCTAACCAAACCATTTGGGGAAATGAGTTCTTTGAGTTAATTCTATATGTTTTTCCTTTAATATTATCATGTCCGAATGTGACACTTCAATCCAATTATATCGTGTCAGGATGTGAGACTCTGATCCAAGAATATCATGTCGGAATGTTACACTCCGATCCAAGAATACCGTGTCAGAATGTGACACTCCCATCCAAGAATACTGTGTCGGTACGTGATACTCTAATCCAATTATACATGTCGGAATGTGACACTCTGATCCAATTCTAATATTAATATGATATTTATTATCACCACTTTCAATTCATTAATAATATTTCACCAAGCCTTCTTTATTCAAGGCATCACTTCGATAAAGATGGTTCAAGAATATAAATATCACGGTCTCAGGATTTCAGACCAATCACAAAATACATGACCAAGAAGTTAAAATTTTATATCTAATAACCATATTTCATATGTATACAAATATAAAAATCCATATCATTACATTTAAAACCATTTATATCTTATATAACAATTATTTTTATCGACATAAAATTTATTATTACTTTAAACCAATTTCTACTCTATCATTTATTTAACAAAATTCGTTATTTTTTATCAACTTTATTTACTAACAAAATTTACCCACAAATGACTGAAAGTTACAATGTTAGTTCATATTCTGGGGTCATATAATTGAAAAATTCAAGTTCAATGTGAGAATATTATTCGTGGTATGTATGATAATTATATTAAATACTAGATACTACCACTTACATTTACTTTCTTTTTAGTTGAAATAAAGTTTGGTCAATAAATGTTCAAATATTTTAGAATAGCTTTGTGATAATATGTTATGCGATTTTATAAACTTTTGCCAATTTGATAAGATTGTATGAGAGCGTGACACAATTTTAATTGTTTTGTAAGTTATAGGATCTTATTATGAGAAACAGCAACTAAAATGTCCAAACAAAATTTCAACTTTATCTCATAGTAATCAATCAATATTCATATCACATGACCAATGGACCCTATATATATGCTCTATATATATCTATATTATATATATATATATATATATATATATATATTTATATAATATATATTAACTTTTATATCTTTTCAAACATTTTGTACGGATATTATTACCAAAAATTACTAAAATAAATTAACTTCTACTATAGATAATGTCATGAGTAGATTTATTTCTAACAAACAGTTAATGAAATTTATACACATATTATTTAAGAGAGTCTCAAACGCAACATACAAAACAAAAACAAAATTTTCATTTTTAAGTCTTTATCAAAAAATAAAATCAAGCAATGACAAACAGTTGAAGCTCAAATCTAAGTTGTGATATGATGATAAAATATGGGATATGCCTAAAAACTCATGCTACTAATTTTAGGGACTATTCGGTAGATGGATGTCGTGAGTCTGTGACAAAGGGTGATGATGGAACTAAACAAGCATATATTTGTGCTAATTGTGGATGTTTAAGGAGCTTTCATCGGATGAATATGCATTCATTTTATCGTCCTCCAATACTTCGATCTCTCTTCTTTCGCCCACACTTTCATCCACATAGTGATGAAAATGCGCCAATTATTTCTCATACTTTCATGTCCCGGTTTGTGCCAATTCAGTACACCAGATTCCCCATTTTCTACAATTATTCCTGACCTGATAAATCTTCCGTCTATGAGAAATTTCTTGGCGACCTTTGTTTGTATTATTAATAAGGATGAATATTTACTATGAAGCAATCATTATTTTATGTCACGACCCTAAACGAGTCGTAAGTGGCACCCACACTTAACCTCCTAAATGGGCAGACTAACCAATTTAACCTAACTTTAAAAGTACAAGTATAACGCGAAAACTCAAATGTTACTAAATATCATTTCCCAAAACCTGAAAGTCATCACATCAAGGACATCTAATCTCAAATACTAAGTCTAAGAATATCGAATACATAGAAATAAAAAATAAAATGTATTTGTCCGAAAGTATAGGGCATCATGTCATGACCGAGGGAATCCAACACGAGCTTGAATGAATAGCTCACCCTGAAACGTGATATGCGGGAGAATGGCTAGAGCAGAGGGCAATTGGAAGTCATTGGTACACTTGTTGCATTTCATAAAAGGAAACAAAGAAAAAAACAGTAGAGCTCAGTATGGGGCAACATGTATTGAGTAGCTATCATCAGCCAACCCCAAATAGAAACTAATATACAATGAATAATAGAATGAAGTCAACTATAGCACTTAACAGGTTATACGCAACAAACAACATAAAAAAGTGTCAACAACATTAAAGTAAGCACGTATTAAGTCAACGGTATCAAGATCACACATGAGGACTTATGCCTCCAAACCAAAGCATTTTGGGAGTTGACTTCTTTGAGATTGAGTATCTTCCACTAATTCAACACGTTTTTTCTTTAATTTTATGGTGTCGGAATGTGACACTCTAATCTAAGAATACCATGTCGAAATGTGAAACTCCGAACCAAGAATACCGTCTCGGAACGTGATAAAACGATCCAAAAGTACTGTGTAGGGAAGTGACACTCCGATCAACGAATATCGTGTCGGAACGTGACACTCCAATCCAATAATACAATTAATTTATCATTTAATATCACCACTTTTTCATTCATTAATAACATTTCAACAAGCCTTCTTTATTCAAGGCATTACTTCGATAGAGATTGTATAAGATTATACATTCCACTGTCTCGGAATTTCAGACCAATTACAAAACACCCGACCAAGCCACACAATCACACAATCAAGTACATAGAAAACTTCAAAATATTATTCAATGCATATCAGTCACTTAAGATTTTACTATCAAATTGCATAAATCATAACCTACCTTCATCGAAGAATCAAAGTCAACATGCTACTTCTCCAATACTTTTCCATTCCTCAATGCCTCCGGGTGTCACGACCCAATTCGGGGCCGCGACTGGCACCCACATTCACCCTCCTATGTGAGCGAACCAACCCATATAAACCTTAACATTTTAATACAATATCAACAAAAGAAATGCGGAAGACTTAAACTCATTAATGAAACAACTTGAAACTATTATTAATATTCCCCAAAATCTGGAAGTCATCATCACAAGAACATCTATCCTCAAATTACTAAACTAAAATGTCTAAGAACAAAATAACTAAAAAGCTAGTCCATGCCGGAAGTTCAAGGCATCAAGACTTGAAGAAGAAGATCCAGTCCAAGCTAGACGCATTAGCTCACCCTGAATTTCCGGTGTGACGAAGAATGGCTTGATTTACTGCTGAATTGAAGTTGACGGAACGTTTGCTGCATTACACAAATAACAAAGAGGAAAACAATAAGTAGGGGGTCAGTCAGTACAACCACACTACTGAGTAGATATCATCGGCCAACTCAAAATAGAAGATAATATATATCAAGTAATATTATAAATCAACTATAAACTCAATATGTAGCAAAAACAAGTATTATAATCGTCAATAAATACCATCAAGTTCATCCATGAGGGCTCAAGCCTCAATACCATACTCATTGGGAATAAGTTCATTCATTATGTTGAGCATATTACATCTTTCAAGATTCATTATCTTTCTTCCTCTGTGTCGCTACGTGACACTCCGATCCCCTACCACTATGTGTCGGTACGTGACACTCCGATCCCTATATGTGTCGGAACGTGACACCGATCCCCTATATGTGTCGGAACGTGACACTCGGATCCCCTATATGTGTCGGTACGTGACACTCCGATCCCCTATATCTACGTGTCGGTTCGTGACACCCGTCCCACTAATACTATGTGTCGGAACGTGACACTCCGATCCCCTATATGTGTCGGTACGTGACACTCTGATCCCCTAATTCTACGTGTCGGTTCGTGACACCCGTCCCACTAATACTATGTGTCGGAACGTGACACTCCGATCCACTAATACTATGTGTCGGAACGTGACACTCCGATCCACTAATCTCATTCTATCCGTTCATCAAGCCTTCTCTATACCAAGGCATCATCAATCCCATTACTTTAATTCATCAAGCCTTCTTTTATACCAAGGCATTGTCATTAATAAGTAGATTAAAGTTTCTTTCAAGATTTGGGATTCAATGGTTTTCATCATGCTTGTTTTATCAAATCACATAATCATATTCATGCAAGCATACAATTAAGCATATAGACAGGTTTACAATACCACCAATACATATCATTCACTATTAAGAGTTCACTACGAGTATCGTAAAAGAACCATAACCTACCTCCACCGAAGACTAGTGATCAAGCAAGAAATCCCAAGCTTTGATATCCTTTTTCCAGCCTCTCGATCGATCTCTCTCTCCCTTTCTGTTCTTTCTCTTTTGTTTTATTCAAACCCTCTTTCCTTTACCCTAATTAACAATTAATTAAGAATAAAAGAGGACAATAAAACCCCCTAATTAACTTAAGGTTCCCCTTTTAACCCCTAAGTAATTTAGACTTATTAATATTAACCCTCAATCTTTATAATTAAGGAAAGAATAGTCCAAAACGACCCCTAAAACGTGTAGAGGAATCCTATTTTGCCTGGGACTGGGACTGCGCAACCTGTGACGGGCCGTCGTGCCTGCGACGGTCGTCACGGTGGTCGTCGCAGCCCTCGAGCTCAAGTGGCCTGTGACGGCCCGTCCTGTTCCTCCGTCATGACGGTCAGAAACTCGTTTTCTTGCACCAAATTCTCAAAAGTTGAAGTGTTTTGCAAAACGGAGCTCACGATGGTCCGTCGTGGCTGTGACGGCACGTCCTGCAGGTCGTCACAATTTACAGAGAGTCGATTTTAATATCCAATTTGAAGAATTCTAAGTGTCTGGAACGACAACCCCTCGACGGGCCGTCGTGACCACGACGGTCCGTCGGGACACCGTCGTTCCAGCCAGTTTTTCAAGAAATGAACTCTTTGCTCAAAACGACTAAACAGGTCGTTACAATAGATACCAATTTACCCATCGTTCGTCCCCGAACGATCAAAAGAAGACAAACAATGGCGAAAAGGAGTATCTGCCTCCTTCTCCCAAGTAGCCTCTTCAACCGGTCGATTCTTCCATTGAACCTTGATGGATGCAATCTCTCTCGACCTCAACTTGCGAACTTCTCTATCTAATATAGCAACCGGTTCCTCTTCATAAGTCAAGTTCTCATCCAACAAAACTGAATCCCAACGGATGATGTAGTTTCCATCTCCATGGTATCTCTTCAACATGGACACATGAAACACCGGATGTACTCCGGACAGCCCTGTGGGCAAGGCTAATTCATAAGCCACCTCCCCTATTCGCTTTAGCACCTCAAATGGTCCAATATACCTTGGACTTAACTTACCTCTTTTACCAAACCGCATCACCCCTTTCATGGGTGAAACCTTCAATAAGACTTGTTCTCCTTCCATGAACTCCAAGTCTCTAACTTTTCGGTCTGCATACTCCTTTTGTCTACTTTGCGCCGCTAGAAGCTTTTCTTGGATGCCCTTCACCTTATCTAACGAATCCCTCAAGAGGTCAGTACCCCAAGGTCTAACCTCAAATGCGTCAAACCACCCAATGGGAGATCTACACCTCCTCCCATACAATGCTTCAAATGGAGCCATGTCAATGCTGGAGTGATAGCTATTATTGTATGAAAATTCTGCCAAAGGTAAGAAACTATCCCAATGACCACCAAACTCTATCACACATGCACGAAGCATATCCTCCAACACTTGAATCGTTCGCTCAGACTGACCATCGGTCTGAGGGTGAAATGCAGTGCTAAGGTCCAACCTAGTACCCAATTCAGTATGCAATGTTTTCCAAAACTTAGAAGTAAACTGCGTACCTCTATCTGATATAATGGAGAGTGGAACTCCATGCAATCGAACGATTTCTGAGATGTAGATTTTGGCTAACTTCTCTGCATTGTAGGTCACCTTGACCGGAATGAAGTGAGCAAACTTAGTTAACCTATCAACAATCACCCAAACGGAGTCATACTTACCCAAGGTCTTTGGAAGACCAACCACAAAGTCCATTGCGATTCTCTCCCACTTCCATTCAGGAATGGGCATTCTCTGAAGTGTTCCTCCGGGCCTCTGGTGTTCATACTTTACTTGTTGACAATTTGGACATTTGGTCACAAACTCAACAATATCTCGCTTCATTCTATTCCACCAGAAGTGTTGCTTTAGGTCGCGGTACATCTTGGTTGCACCAGGATGTATAGAATATCCGGAACTATGAGCTTCTGTAAGAATAGTGGTGATCAAATCATCGATGCGAGGTACACATACCCTTCCCTTAATCCTCAAAACACCTTCCCCATCGATTATTGCTTCCTTAGCCTCTCCTTGCAACACTTTATCTCGAATTCGCCTTAGTTTCTCATCATCAAACTGTTTCCCCTTATCTGATCAAGGAAAGAGGATTTGGCTCTACACAAGCTAAACAATCCTCCCTTCTCGTTTATTTCTAACCTCATAAGGTCATTAGCCAAAATCTGCACTTCCCTAGCCAATGGGCGTCTAGAAGCTTGCAAATGAGCTAGACTTCCCATGCTTCCGGGCCTTCCTACTCAAAGCATCTGCCACAATATTTGCTTTTCCCGGATGATACAAGATAGTGATGTCGTAGTCCTTCAGTAGTTCCATCCATCTCCTCTGTCTCAAGTTCAAGTCTTTCTGAGTGGATACATACTGTAGGCTACGATGGTCCGTGTAGACTTCACACTAAACCCATACAAGTAGTGTCTCCATTGCTTTAGTGCAAATACTACCGCGGCCAATTCCAAGTCATGAGTTGGATAGTTACGTTCATGCACTTTTAATTGTCTTGAAGCATAAGCGATCACGTTCTTCTCTGCATTAGCACTGCACCCAAACCCGAATAGGATGCATCACAATAGACAATGAAGTTCTACCCTCTACCGGCAAGGTAAGGATAGGCGCGGTAGTCAGCAAAGTCTTGAGTTTCTGAAAGCTTTCTCACACTCGTCCGACCATACAAATGGAACGTTTTGCTTAGTCAAGTTCGTCAATTGGGAATAGAATAGAAGAGAATCCCTTGACGAATCGGCGTTGGGTAGTAGTAGCTAGCTAACCCAACAAAACTCCGTATTTCTGACACATTAGTGGGTCTTACCCAATTTTTCACTGTTTCAATCTTAGAAGGATCTACCATCACTCCTTCTTTAGAAACCACGTGCCCCAAGAAGGACACTGAATCTAGCCCAAAACTCACACTTGGAGAATTTCGCATAAAGCTTTTTTCCCTCAAAGCTCTAAACACCATTCTCAAATGCTCCTCATGTTTCCTTCTTACTTTTGGAGTATATCAGTATATCGTCAATAAACACAATCACAAAGAGGTCCAAGTATGGCTTGAAAATACCGTTCATCAAGCTCATGAAAGCAGCGGGGGCATTCGTAAGACCAAAGGACATTACCACAAATTCGTAGTGCCCGTACCTAGTTCGAAAAGCAGTCTTTGGCACATCCGTTGCTCGTATTTTCAATTGGTGATAACCGGACCTCAAGTCAATTTTTGAGAAGACACAAGCACCTTGTAACTGATCGAACAAGTCATCAATGCGAGGAATGGGGTACTTGTTCTTAATTGTTACTTTGTTCAACTGTCGGTAATCTATGCACATTCGGAAACTCCCATCCTTCTTCTTCACAAATAGCACCGGAGCACCCCAAGGAGATGCACTTGGTCTAATGAAGCCTTTACTCAACAATTCTTGAAGTTGAGCCTTTAACTCTCTTAACTCCGCGGGAGCCATTCTATAAGGGGGTATAGAAATGGGGCGAGAACCCGGTTCAAGATCGATACAGAAGTCATATCCCTATCTGGTGGCATACCAGGAAGATCTGCAGGGAACACATCCAAAAACTCACAGACTACCAAAACTGACTCAATCGAAGGTACTTGAGTAGTGTCATCCTTGAGATGTGCCAAGAAAGCTAAACACCCTTACTCACCATTTTCTTAGCACGAAGAAAGGACACGATGCGAACTGGTTTGGAAGTGTAGTCGCCCTCCACACTAACGGATCTGCCCCAGGCTTGGCTAACGTCACTGTTTTAGCATTACAATCCAGAATCGCAAAATTCGAGAAAGCCAAGTCATACCCAGAATTACATCAAAGTCACCCATTTCTAAAAAACCAAGTCTACATAAGTGTTGCTCCCCCACAAAATTCACCAAACAAGACCTATATACCCTTTCAACTATCACCGACTCACCCACCGGAGTAGAAACACGAATAGGTATGTCAAGTAATTCACAATGTAATTTTAGACCATTAGCAAATGAGGATGATACATAAGAGAATGTGGATCCGGGATCAAATAATAAGATGCCATGCAATCACAAACCGAAAGATTACCTGTGGATAACAGCATCTGATGCCTCCGCTTCGGATCTCCCAGGGAAAGCGTAGCAATGAGCCCCATTATTGTCTGTCCGTTTGCCCCTACCATGTTGTGTAGTAGTGGCTCCATTTTGCCCATAACCTCTGCCGTTTTGGTGACCGCCATTCCCCGACACCACGTTTCCTCCAAAAAGCGGCCTCTACCATGACCACCTCTACCTTGGCCATTGGGGCTCTGTAACTCTGTTTTGGACAATTCTCCTAATATGTCCATTCCCCACATCCATAGCACTCTCTGGAGTCAGGCATAGGTCTCTCGGAGTAGTGTGACCGTTCTGAGGCGGAACCCCTAACTACAGTCTGTAATGAAGACTGAATTGGTCGATTTGAGTGACCTCCGGAGTTCTGTCCTCTAGAATAAGAACCGGTTAAACTCACCTCCCTTCGAAAACCTCTTTGATGTAGACGTTGTGGTGAAGTCATCCGGTTTCACTCCTTCCACCTCTATCACAAAGTCTACCACCTCTTGGAAGGATGTTGCTGTTGCCGCTATCTGTAAGGCTGAGATCCGCAATTCTGACTCAACCCCTTCACAAAACGGCGGATCCGTTCTTGTGGACTGAAACAGAGTTGGGTGGGTATCTGGATAGTGCGCGAAATTTAACCTCGTATGCATTAACCGTCATTCTACCTTGCTCCAGACTCAAGAACTCATCCCTCTTTCTATCTCTCAAAGTCCTGGGGATATATTTCTCCATAAACAGGGTGGAGAATGATTCCCAAGTCATTGGTGTGCCTCCGTTGGTTGACACTCAACATGTGAAGCCACCATTTTGGCGTCCCTTGGAACTGATAGCTCACGAACTCGACACCAAACCTCTCTACTATCCCCATCTTGGTAGTAGCTCATGACAATCAACCAGAAAATCATCATAAGCATCCTCAGATTCTGCCCTTGAAGTTGGAGGTTTCAGTTTCAAGAACTTACTGAAAAGTTCATGTTGATCGTTTGTCATAATAGGCCCAGTAGTCAGACGTGTAAATGTGCCTATTCCCATGTTGCATCCATGCGGGGAGCCATAGTAGCCGCATGTCGTATCTCTGAAACCGGAGGTGTTGGTGCAGAAACCACTGGAGGTGCCTGACCCTGATCAGACAACCGCTAAGATAAGCAAGTACTTGGTTGATATCTCGGGGTAGGTTGGGGTGGCAATTCCTCATTTTGCACTTGTTCGTTTCCCCTTCCTCACCCTCTCTTACTACCTCCTCAGTCGCTGGAGGAGTCACCGCCCTAGCATCTGATGGGCTAGGGGCTCGTGCTCTCCCTCTAGAGGACGTCCTCCCACGACCTCTTCCACGGCCTCTTGCCGTTACCCTTCCTCGAGCCACAGCCCCAGTGGCTGGCTCAGTCGTTTCATGCCTTTCCGTTGTTGCTGCTGGTGCGGTCGTTGCTCTAGTTCTAACCATCTGCGAAATAGAATGAAGATGGTCAGATACCAATTTGTATCACCTAGATACCAATTGGACTCAAGTAGTAGCACGAAAGAAGAATGAAAGAATGGATTTTCCTAAAGTATTATAGCCTCTCAAGGAAAAGTAAAGGCGTCCCCCCTACCGTTCCTTAAGACTCTACTAGACCTGTTCTTGTGTGATGAGACCAACGAACCTAATGCTCTGATACCAAGTTTGTCACGACCCAATTCGGGGCCGCGACTGGCACCCACATTCACCCTCCTATGTGAGCGAACCAACCCATATAAACTTAACATTTTTAATACAATATCAACAAAAGAAATGCGGAAGACTTAAACTCATTATAAAACAACTTGAAACTATATTAATATTCCCCAAAATCTGGAAGTCATCATCACAAGAACATCTATCCTCAAATTACTAAACTAAAATGTCTAAGAAAAAAATAACTAAAAAAGCTAGTCCATGCCGGAAGTTCAAGGCATCAAGACTTGAAGAAGAAGATCCAGTCCAAGCTAGACGCATTAGCTCACCCTGAATTTCCGGTGTGACGAAGACTGGCTTGATTTAACTGCTGAATTGAAGTTGACAGAACGTTTGCTGCATTACACAAAATAACAAAGAGGAAAAAATAAGTAGGGGGTCAGTACAACCACACGTACTGAGTAGATATCATCGGCCAACTCAAAATAGAAGATAATATATATCAAGTAATATTATAAATCAACTATAAACTCAATATGTAGCAACAACAAGTATTAAATCGTCAATAAATACCATCAAGTTCATCCATGAGGGCTCAAGCCTCAATACCATACTCATTTGGGAATTAAGTTCATTTGTTGAGCATATTAACATCTTTCAAGATTCATTATCTTTCTTCCTCTTGTGTCGCTACGTGACACTCCGATCCCCTACCACTATTGTGTCGGTACGTGACACTCCGATCCCTATATGTGTCGGAACGTGACACTCCGATCCCCTATATGTGTCGGAACGTGACACTCCGATCCCCTATATGTGTCGGTACGTGACACTCCGATCCCCTATATCTACGTGTCGGTTCGTGACACCCGTCCCACTAATACTATGTGTCGGAACGTGACACTCCGATCCCCTATATGTGTCGGTACGTGACACTCTGATCCCCTAATTCTACGTGTCGGTTCGTGACACCCGTCCCACTAATACTATGTGTCGGAACGTGACACTCTGATCCACTAATACTATGTGTCGGAACGTGACACTCCGATCCACTAATCTCATTCTATCCGTTCATCAAGCCTTCTCTATACCAAGGAATCATCAACCCATTACTTTAATTCATCAAGCTTTTTTTATACCAAGGCATTGTCTTAATAAGTAGATAAAAGTTTCTTTCAAGATTTGGGATTCAATGGTTTTCATCATGCTTGTTTTATCAAATCACATAATCATATTCATGCAAGCATACAATTAAGCATATAGACAGGTTTACAATACCACCAATACATATCATTCACTATTAAGAGTTCACTACGAGTATCGTAAAAGAACCATAACCTACCTCCCACCGAAGACTAGTGATCAAGCAAGAAATCCCAAGCTTTGATATCCTTTTAAGCCTCTCGAATCGATCTCTCTCTCCCTTTCTGTTCTTTTCTTTTGTTTTATTCAAACCCTCTTTCTTTACCCTAATTAACCAATTAATTAAGAATAAAAGAGGACAATAAAAACCCCCTAACTTAACTAAGGTTACCCCTTTTTAACCCCTAAGTAATTAGACTTATTAATATTAACCCTCAATCTTTATAATTAAGGAAAGAATAGTCCAAAACGACCCCTAAAAACGTTGTAGTAGAGGAATCCTATTTTGCCTGGGACTGCGCAACCTGTGACAGGCCGTCGTGCCTGCGACGGTCCGTCACGGTGGTCGTCGCAGCTCCCTCGAGCTCAGTGGCCTGTGACGGCCCGTCACAGCCGTGACGGTCCGTCCTGTTCCTCCGTCATGACGGTCAGAAAAACTCGTTTCTTGCACCAAAATTCAAAAGTTGAAGTGTTTTGCAACGGGAGCTCACGACGGTCCGTCGTGGCTGTGACGGCACGTCCTGCAGGTCCGTCACAATTTACAGAGAGTCGATTTTAATATCCAATTTGAAGAATTCTAAGTGTCCTGGAACGACAACCCCTCGACGGGCCGTCGTGACCACGACGGTCCGTCGGGACACTCGTCGTTCCAGCCAGTTTTTTCAGAAATGAACTCTGTTGCTCAAAACGACTAAACAGGTCGTTACACCGGGCCTTTTCAATCTATCAAGTATATGTGCATAATTTTGTAGGTTAACGAGTCTACAGACACCCCTATTACTATACGTCTATTCTAAACCCAAAAATTTACCAAGCATAATTCTATGTTCAATTTCTTAACATCTTAAGGTCAAATAATATGTCAAGTTTCCTTTGTCTAAAATTAAGGATTAGGGTTAAGTCTTAATCTCCAAATAACATAACCTTAATAGTATTCAAGTACCATAATATTCCTAATATTTAATTATCCATTTCAATACATCAAAACTTGAATTATAGTATGATAACTATAAGAAAACTTAAGGGTCGAAATCATAGATTTAAATTTTACGGTTATCAACAATTATCAAACCCGTATTCCATGCATCTTGTACATTTCTATAAGGTATTCCGAGCAATCACTACCACCTCATTGGTCATTATCATTATGAACTAAGAATGTGCATCAAGAACATGTCATTAGTTCCTTATTATAGTTAATATTAGCCATAGTAAAATTTCAACAATTATATTAACTCCTCAATCCATCTTAGCATTTATCCATATTATTATGCATATATTTGATATTCAAATTTTCTACAGAAATCCAATTGAAAATTGAGGCCACACATATGGCCGTGTAACGACAAAATATATATGAAATCTAAACATACTAAATATTAACCTACTAATTAAATTATCAAACCTCCCCATCATCATACAATTAATGCTTTCCATATGTATACCTCTACATTAACAAATTGCATCACTATGAACATTAAGATTTGAAGACGAGTTTTATCTTGATTAAGACCTGCGGCATCTCATGTTGTCTTCAGGTAAGTCTTATTCTCGACTTGACTTTTAATATCTAAGCATTAATGCCTTAATTGTTATATGTAACTAATTATAAAAGTGTACCACTACTAATTATTATTTTATCTTCTTTAACCATCAACTAATCAGTAATTAAAACTACACCACTAATTTCATAAATATAGTTATAAATAGTCCAAAATACTCATTTACAACCTATCGAGAATTATTTTATGAATTAAAATGGTCTATTGCTCAAAACGAACAAATGAATTGTTACATTAGATACTAACTTACTCATCATTCGTCCTCGAACGATCAAAAGAAGACGAGGGTAAAATGAATAGTTTTATCAACTAATTTTTTACGATATTAGTACTCAAGATCTCACCTCAAAAGTACCGAACCAACCAATTGGAGATCTACACCTCCTCCCATACAATGCCTCAAATGGAGCCATCTTAATACTCCAATGATATCGTTGTGTATTAACTCAACTAATAACAATACTATTCCCCAGTGGAGTACTCTTCAACTAATCGATTCTTCCACTACACCTTGACACAACCATCATGATAAAAAAAATCTTTATTTTAACATTATCATGATACAATCCTAAATCAATCTTGGCTAAAAGCAGGAGTATTCCTAAACCATCCACCACAACTCATAATGCACAAACCATCATCGATCGTATCAAGAATACATTCTCACAACAAAATATTTCCTCCAGCCTAAGCTATAAAAATATGATCTTTAGATATAAAGTAATCATCTAGAAATCGACTCATTTTTTTCCAAATTGGAAAAGATCAAGTAGCCACCATCGAGTGATACAACACCCTAGCTACAAAACTTCCTAACAATACTAATCAAATGCAAGATTAGTAGTTATCATAGACAAACCTTAAGAATGAAAAAACTAGACCCAATGGTCCTCACATTCAATCACACATAGCCAAAAACATGAAACAAAAGATGAGATAAATCTTAAGTCTAAAGAATAACTTTAAATTTTCATGACAGTTATCCTATAAATTCTCATTAGTAAAGTTGTGCATGTAGAATCACTTATATACTTCAGCTATCCCAAACAACATAAAATCTCCCATTAATGAAATGAACAAGTCTAACTAAGAATTCCACCCTACCAGGAGGAAAATCAATAATCGATACATTCGATCCATCATCAAGGATTCACCCATAGAAGAGAAAACACACACGAAAGTAGAAAGTGAATCATGCTCTAAACTACGAAAAGAATGAAATAGTTGGTAACGTAAAAAATTGCGCATAACTAAGATTGAATAACTCCAGATACTGCTTCCATAGTGCCCATAACACGCATTTTCATTCAACTGACTCTATATCTCTGATTTTCTAGACCCACAATCACCAATTTAGTCCCTATCGAAGCCCACATCCATTGAAGTAAACACTCTTAGCACTAACAAACATCATAACTAAAACGTCCATCTACCTTACTCTCGCACCCACCAATAGTATCAAAGTATTCTTACCAATTACATGTTCAAACTCTGGCTACATATATTTTTATTTAAGCATTTCATGAAATATACGAGTTACCAACCAAGACTAATAACAGTAATTTTAAATTTGATAGAACCTTTTCATCGAGATAAAACTAATCAAACTAAAAGTGAACTCCATACCACTTCCACATACCATGCTTTAGCTACCACTCTAAGTCATTGAATACCTCAGGTCAAATCTTAGGGAAATTGTTGGTCTCTCAAATTATTTTGTATACTATAAGCTCATATCCTCTATTCACCATCAAATGTCTATGTAACTCATCTTACTATTCTATGTAGTCTCATTCATCAATAGAGAAATATTAACCCAACTCTAAATGCTTACTAGAAAATTAGAATTAGATCTTACCTTGTACATCATTCTTTAGTCATCTATCATAATTTGAGTAACCTATCATTACATAAACACTAAAATTTTCATACCTCCCCATTTTCTTTCCAAACCGAAACTGAATTTTTATAATAAAGTAAATGATAAACTCCTAATAAGTATAATATGTTGAACCAGTCCACACTTCACAATCATATCTAATTTTACAAGTGAAAATCAATTAAGCATTCAACTTTGAACCAGGTCCTATATATGAGAGGTTTGATTACTTTACTTCAACTTTCTTAAATTCTACCCATGACACCAATTTCAAATCCATTGAACTCTTCAATACACCAGATTGTTGTTCATTTCGCTAACTCACTTAGCAATTTTTTTCGTTGACCGATAATCTATAATGTTTTTACCTTACACTGTAAAATAAAACTTTAAAGTGAAATCCTTCCTTCTTTCATTTAATAACCAAATGTAACAAATTATCCAATCCATACAATGCATAAGTCTTTCCATATGTTTAATATTTGATATAAACAATATATTATTATGTTACTTTATTTTTACCTCACAAATTATACCTTGCCACCACAAAAGTAGATTCACAATGAAAAACATTAATTGTAAACCAAACCATGTAACTCAATCTCCTTATCTATCAAGATGACTAATACCTTGAAGATTTTTGGAAATTCATGTATTTAGCTTATCATTGATCACGTCTTCATAGATATTACCAAAGCCTTTGCTAAAAAATCAGTATTACTCATTACTTAACTTAGTACCACAAAAGAACTTATCGCCACACTTGAGTTGAATGTATGTAAACTCTTTTCTAAGTCTTATTCGATAGTTTTTATTCAATTTGATAAACTGTGACACTAAAATCATGACGATATTAGAAATATGAAACCACATGTCTCTGAACCTAATTCTCAACATCCTAAATATACCTCTTTAGCCCTTGTAATTAGAGAAAATATTCTTGTTCTCACATTTTTTGAAGGTTACACTACATTCCACATTTTTTCCATTATGACTCTAGCTCCTTTAATTATATCTAAGCACTAACTCAACAGCCTCAAAACATTCCATACAACCACGTTACTCACTAAGTAGTAGAAAATCACTACTATACTCACAAATCTTTATTACCATACAAAGTTTATCTAACAAAAAAAAATTATTTATAGTTTGTTTCATCCCAATCAGAATCCCTCACGAACTCTATTTGTCGTCATGCTCAATTAGCCCTTTTAGTCATCAAGAAGTGAACCTTTTGTCGACATGACTCCTTAACTCAGGTATACCAATCAAATTTAAGGGACTAACTCAATTTTATAAGCATTTTTCTTTTCTTTCTTAATATTTAATTTAGTTCAGCAAAATATACTCAATAAGACTTTCTTTCCCTCTAAGTTTGCCATCCTATTATGAATCTACCTTTTGAAGCTTAAGATAAATTCGTCAGTCCTCATTCAGAACCCTCAAGATACATTTCACAACCTAAATATATTAGTATTGTACCAAAGATCCACCGCTAAAATATTTCTTAAAAATAATGCAATCCAAGTGCATGTAGTGATAAACTAGTTGGTTTCTCAAATGTGAAAGCAACACCGAATCTCATTATCTAAACATGTCATACCACTAATTACTTATTAAGTAGTTAGTATTCACACTGGACAATTGATGTATTCATTTCTACATAAAACTAGTACCGTAACGGGAAATGTCATCAAAGTCATTACTAGAACACATCATACTTATCAAGAAGATCGTACCAAAATAGACCACATATTTCTATCAATTAAATCGATCCATAATATTATTAAATTCAATGGTAGATCAGGTCGATGACAAAAATAAAAGACATCATACCTTTAACAAAGTAAGCATCGAAGACCCTCTCTGATATACCCTCACTCTATGAAATTACTAATCGACACTCAACATGAGACTACCACCACATTTTGCAATCGTGAAAATATACTTATTTCTAAGGACATATTTTTCTTCTCTTGGTGCTATTTTGATTCCTAATACTCTAGTACTAACATATTGGAAATAGAGTGAAGAACTTAAGATACCAACTTGTATAAACTAGATATCAATTGGATTCACGTAGTAGAAATGAGTTTTCATAGCTTCTCGAAGAAAAGTAAAGTTGTCCCCCTACCGTTCTGCAAGACTCTACTAGACTTGTCCTTGTGTGATGAGATCACCGAACCTGACACTCTGATACCAAGTTTATCACGACCCAAAACGAGTCGTGAGTGGCACCCACACTTAACCTCCTAAATGGGCGGACCAACCAATTTAACCTAACTTACAAAATACAAGCATAACGCGGACACTCAAATGTTACTAAATATCATTTCCCAAAACCTGAAAGTCATCACATCAAGGACATCTAATCTCCAATACTAAGTCTAAGAATATCATATGCACAAAAATAAAAAATAAAATGGTATGTGTTCAAAAGTATAGGATATCATGTCATGACCGAGAGAATCCAACACGAGCTTGAATGAATAGCTCACCCTGGAACGTGATATGTGGGAGACTGGCTAGACCTGAGGGAAATTTTAAGTCATTAGTACACTCGCTGCATTTCATAAAAGGAAACAAGAAAAACACAAGTAAGGCTTAGTACGGGGCAACATGTACAGAGTAGGTATCATCGGCCAACCCAAAATAGAAACTAATATACAATGAATAATAGTATGAACTCAAACTATAGCACTTAACAAGTGATAAGCAAAAAACAACATGAACAAGTGTCAACAACATTAAGTAAGTATATATTAAGTCAACGGTATCAAGATCACATATGAGGACTCATGCCTCCAAACCAAACCATTTTGGGAGTTGAGTTCTTTGGGATTGAGTATCTTCCATTAATTCAACATGTTTTTCCTTTAATATTATCGTGTCGGAACGTGACACTCTGATCCAAGAATACCGTATCGGAACATGACACTCCGATCCAAGAATACCGTTTCAGAACGAGACACTTCGATCCAAAAATACTATGTCAGAATGTGACACTCCGATCCAAGAATACCGTGTCAGAACGTGACACTCCGATCCAATAATACCATTACTTTATCATTTAATATCACAATTTTTTCATTCGTTAATAACATTTCTCAAGCCTTCATTATTTAAGGCATTACTTCGATAGAAATGGTTAAAGAATATACATTCCACGCTCTCGGGATTTCAGACCAATCACAAAACACATGACCAAGCCACAAAATCAAGTACATAGAAAACTTCACAATATCATTCAATGCATATCAGTCACTATTGAGAGTTTACTATCAAATAGCATAAGCCATAACCTACCTCCATCAAAGAATCAAAGTCAACATGCTACTTCTCCAATACTTTTCCTTTCCTCAATGCCACCGAGCCTTTTCCATCTATCAAGTATATCTGCATAATTTTGTAAGTTAACGAGTCTACAGACACCCCTATTACTATATGTCTAGCCTAAACCCTAAAATTTACCAACCACAATTCTATATTCAAGTTCTTAACATCTTAAGGTCAATTAATATATCAAGTTTCCTATGTCTTAAATTAAAGCCTAGGGTTAACTCTTAACCTCCAAATAACATAACCTTAGTAGTATTCAAGTACCATAATATACATAATATTTAATTATTTATTTTCAATATATCAAAACTTGAATTATAATATGATAATTGTAAGAAAACTAAAGGGTCGAAATTACAGATGTAAATTTTACGGTAATCAACAATTGTCAAACCCGTATTCCATGTATCTTGTACATTTCTATAAGTTATTCCCAGCAATCACTACCACCTCATTGGTCATAATCGTTATATACTAAGAATGGCATCAAGAATTTGTCATAAGTTCCTAAATATAGTTATTATTAGCCGTAGTAAAATTCCAACAATTATATACCTAGACCCTCAATCCATCTTAGCATTTATAAATATTATTATACATATATTTGATATCCCAATTTTCTGCAGAAATACAGTTGAAATTTAAGGCCACACATATGGCCGTGTAACGACAATCTAAACATACTAAATATTAACCTACTAATTAAATAATCAAACCTCCCGACCATCACACAACTAATGCTTTCCATATGTATACCTCTGCATTAACAAATTGGATCACGATGAACATTAAGATTTGAAGACGAGTTTTACCTTGATTAAGACATGCGGCTCCTCATGTCGTCTTCAGGTAAGTCTTATTCTCAACTTGATTTTTAACGTCTGAGTATTAATGCCCTAATTGTTATATGTAACTAATTATAAAAGTGTACCACTACTAATTATAATTTTATCTTCTTTAACCATCAACTAATAAGTAATTAAAACTACCCCACTAATTTCATAAATATAGTTATAAATAGTCCAAAATATTCATTTACATTCTATCGAAAATTATTTTAGGAAATAAAATGCTCTATTGCTCAAAAAGAATAAATGGATCGTTACATTTTATTAGCATAAAATCATGTTAATTAATCTCTAGTATGTTATTTACATTAGTAAAGAAAATAAAAATTAATTTTCAATTTCTAAAGTTTGTTATTTTAATGAATGGCGTCAATTTTATTTTCATCTAGTTATCTAGTTACTTGATGAGTAAAATTGTGACTTGCTTGATTAATTGCTTTATGCAATATTACGACGAAGGAAAAAAGGGTAAATGTGCATGTTGACTTTGTAATGAATATATCATATGTTCTGTATTTTTGTCTTCTATTCATTAAAGTGTTTTTTTTTTTGCAGAAAATACCTTATAAGTTAAGTATCCTCGAAAAGCATAGAATTTATATTATATTCTTTTGAGTTTTTTGTTTAATTCTTTACTTATCTTAATTTTGAAAAAAAAAATGTATTTGCTTCACGTTAAAAGCATGTTTTTGTTTCTTCATTTGCAAAAAAAATGATAATATATTAACATATTCGTTTTTATATCATCTTAATTAGATTATTATTTAAAAACAAAAATTATTATATCAACTTTTAAAAAAGAATTTAATGCCAAGCAAATTAAATACTAAAAAACTTAAACTATGACCGATTAAATAAATATTAAAATATGCTTTCATTAATAATTGGGAAAATACACAAATAACCACTTAAACTATGACCGTATTTCAGAGATGCACTCTAACTAAACTAAGGTCTCATTACCCCCGAACCCATCTTTTTGTGTAATTTTGTGCACCTTCTGGCTTATGTGGCATCAAAATATACACATGCGCCTCAATTGTGTGGAGTCACAAAGTGTACCAAGTAAGACAAAAGGTGTACAAATTACCAAAAAAAAGTTTATGTGGGGGGGGGGGGGTAATAGGACCTTATTTTAGTCAAGGTGTGTCTCTTGAATTTCGGTCATTATCTAGGAGTACTTATGTCTTATCCCTTAGTAATTTAAATTTTTAAATAAGATATTCACTCAGCTCAATATGGTATTAGAGCAAGTTAAAAGTCATTTACAAAAACTAAGTAAAAAATGCCTAAATTAACAAAATTAACATGTAGTTCCAATAAATACTTGCATAATATCACTAAATATAATAACTATGCATGATCAATTAGAGTAGACTCAACCTCTAGATTGTTACTTTTAAATTATGTCATAAAAAATCAATATGGATACCATATGAAGTAAATATATTCTTAGGTTGGTTTGGACATAAGATGTGAAATCATAGTATGAAATCAAAATATTATAAGGCGTCGCATCGATAAATCACACATCTCTCTATATTTTTTTTATAAAAAAATGTTTTGTGATAAGAAACTTTCAAATAAACATAAATTTATGAAGATCCATTAGTAGTAGTAATTAGTTATTCATTAATTTAATTCTTTCACATGGCAGGATAATCTCTTCACGCCGAGCATAAGTCCTTTTTCATAAAATTCAAGATGATGTTTATATTATATAAACTTATAAATCAAGTGTTGTGTTAAAAAAATGAAATTAGGAATGAAATTTAAAATCATACTCGGTTGGAGATGTTAGTGTCAAATCACATGTCAAAATATTAATTTGAAATTAAGATATCATAGTGTATGGTCAAATACAAGCTTAGAATAAAAGAGTTGTATAACAAATATAATGTTACCTCTATTTTGATTACTCCATTAGAAGAATGTAAGTATAAATAAGAGATTATGTCTTCTAGTGAGTGAAACTTTGAACTTGCAATTTCATGTCGCAATATGAAATCACGAAATGAAAAATCAACGTTTGGACATGCGATTTTACTAATTGCATGTCATGATATTAAATCTCAAATTCTCAAAAAATCATGATCTGAAAATTTTTAAATTTAAAAATAGACCAACAAATTTAAATTTTGTAAAAAGAAACCATATTTATATCTACTAGCAATTTATTTCATACGTAATATAAAATATATGATTAATACCATTACTTTTAAAACCTTTTATATCTAATAAACAATAACTTTTACCAAATTCATTTATTATTACATTAAATCAGTTCCTGCTCTACCATTTATAATAACCAAATTCATTATTTTTTAGGGATAATACACAAGTGCCCCCTCAACCTATGCCCGAAATCTCAGAGACACACTTATGATACACTAATGTCACGACCCAAAACGAGTCGCGAGTGGCACCCACACTTATCCTACTATGTGAGCGAACCAACAAATCTAAACCCCAACATTTCAACCATAATAAACAGAATATAATGCGGAACACTTAAAATTCATTAATTAAAATCGATTAAATAACTTCTAAAAACTCAATACTTATTATTCCCAAAATCTGGAAGTCATCACCACAAGAACATCTATCCTCAAATTACTAAAGCTAAGAGTATCTAAGAAGCTAAAATAAATAAACAGCTAGTCCATGCCGGAATTTCAAGGCATCAAGACATGAAGAGGAAGATCCAGTCCAAGCTAGAAGCAATAGCTCACCCTGAAATCTGGCGAGATGAAGACTGGCTAGAGTTGGGGACGAGTTGAAGACGACGGTACGTTTGCTGCACTCCACAAATAATCAAAGAAAAACAAATACAAGTAGAGGTCAGTACAAGGCACAAGTACTGAGTAGGTATTATCGGCCAACTCAAAATAGAAAACAGTATATATAAAATAATAATATAAAATCAACTACATACTCAACAGGTGATAACAACAAGTACCATAACCATTGGCCACAACACCCAGCATATCTATGAGGACTCAAGCCTTCCCATCATACTCATTTGGGAATTAGTTCTTTAAATTGAGTATATTAACATAATTCAAGATTCATTCTCTTTATTCCTTTTGTGTTGGTACGTGACACTCCGCTCCACTACTACTATCCTGGTGTCGGAACGTGACACTCCGATCCCCTACTATCCTGGTGTCGGAACGTGACACCCGATCCTCTAATACTATCCTGGTGTCGGAACGTGACACCCGATCCTCTAATACTATCCTATACATATCATTCGCTATTAAGAGTTTACTATTAATAGCATAAACCATAATCTACCTCCACCGAAGAATCGCGATCAACAAGCTATCTCCCCAAACCTTTGCTTTCCTCGCGTTCTTCTCTTTCTCTCGCTCGTTTCTCCTCTCTCTCTCTATTCTTTCTGTTTTTCTTATTCAAACCCTTTTTCTTTACCCTAATTGTCATATAATTAAGTATAAAAGATGATAAAAGTAACCCACTATTTATTTCAAGGTTATCTCCTTTACCCCCAAGTAATTAAATTATTAACATTTACCCAGTAAATTTATAATTATAGCAGGAATAGTCCAAAACGCCCCTTAGAACTTTTAACAGAAATCCGACCCAATCAGGGTTACGCAGCCTGTGACGGTCAGTCATGACTGTGACGGTCCGTCCTGCAGGTCCGTCACAAAGTTCAGAGAGTTAATTCTGTGGAAAGATTTGTGACGGTCCGTCGTGCCAACGACGGTCCGTCCTGCCATTTCGTCATGAAGTTCAGAGAGTCGATCTCAGTACCCAAATTTCAGAATTCTAAGTGTTTTGGAACGAGACCCTCTTGACGGTCCGTTGTGCCCATGACGGTCCGTCGTGGGATCCGTCAACCCAGACAGTGATTTCCAGAAATAAACTCTGCTGCTCAAAACGACTAAACAGGTCGTTACAATAGATACCAATTTACCCATCGTTCGTCCTCGAACGATCACAAGAAGAAAAACAAGGGCGAAAAGGAGTACCTGAATCTGTAAAAAGGTGTGGGTATCTTTCTTGCATATCAGCCTCCTTCTCCCAAGTGGACTCTTCAACTGGTCGATTCTTCCATTGAACTTTGATGGATGCAATCTCCCTTGATCTCAACTTGCGAATTTCTCTATCTATAATGGCAACAGGATCCTCCTCATAAGAAAAATTCTCATCTAGCAGAACCGAATCCAAACGAATGATGTAGTTTCCATCCCCATGGTATATTTTCAACATAGACATATGAATACCGGATGCACTCCTGACAGTCCTGGAGGCAAGGCTAATTCATAAGCCACCTCCCCTACTCGCTTAAGTACTTCAAATGGTCCAATATACCTTGGGCTTAGCTTACCTCTTTTACCAAACCCCCATCACCCCTTTCATGGGTGAAACCTTCAGCAAGACTTGTTCACCCTCCATGAACTCCAAGTCTCTAACCTTTCGATCTGCATATTCCTTTTGCCTACTTTGAGCCGCTAAAAGCTTTTCTTGAATAGATTTCACTCTCTCTAATGAATCCCTTAAAAGATCAGTACCCCAAGGTCTAACCTCAAATGCATCAAACCAACCAATGGGAGACCTACATCTCCTCCCATACGATGCTTCGAATATGGCCATGTCAATACTGGAGTGATAGCTATTATTGTATGAGAACTCTGCTAAGGGTAAAAAGTTATCCCAATGGCCACCAAATTCTATCACACATGCACGAAACATATCCTCCAATACCTGAATCGTTCGCTCAGACTAACCATCGGTTTGAGGGTGAAATGCAGTACTAAGATCCAACTTAGTACCTAATTCAGCATGCAATGTTCTCCAAAACATAGAAGTAAACTGCGTACCTCTATCTTATATGATGGAAAGTGGAACTCCATGCAATCAAACAATTTCTGAGATATAGAGTTTGGTTAACTTCTCTGCATTGTAGGTCACCTTGACCGGAATGAAGTGAGCAAACTTAGTTAATCTGTCCACAATTACCCAGATAGAATCAAACTTTCCCAATGTCTTTGGAAGACCAACCACGAAGTCCATTGCAATTCTCTCCCACTTCCATTCACGAATTGGCATTCTCTGAAGTGTTCCTCTGGGCCTCTGATGTTAATAATTTACTTTCTGACAATTTGGACATTTGGCAACAAAATCAACAATGTCACGCTTCATTCTACTCCACCAAAAGTGTTGCTTTAGGTAACGGTACATCTTGGTTGCACTAGGATATATAGAATATCCGGAACTATGAGCCTCTCTAAGAATAGTGTGGATCAAATCATCAACACGGGGCACACATACCCTTCCCTTAATTCTCAAAACACCTTCCTCATCAATTATTGCTTCTTTAGCCTCTCCTCGCAACACCATATCCCGAATTCGGCTTAGTTTCTCATCACCAAACTGTTTTCCCTTTATCTTGTCAAGAAAAGAAGATCTTGCCTCCATATAGGCCAAAAATCCTCCTTTCCCTAGTATTTCCAGTCTCATAAAGTCGTTAGCCAGGTTTTGGACTTCTCTAGACATTGGCGTCTAGAAACTTGTAAGTAGGCTAACCTACCCATGCTTCCTACTTTTCTACTTAAAGCATCAGCCACCACATTTGCTTTTCCTGGGTGATACAGAATAGTAATATCATAGTCCTTCAACAGTTCCATCCACCTCCTCTATCTCAAATTCAAGTCTTTCTGGGTAAAGACATAATGTAGACTACGATGATCTGTGTAGACTTCACACTTGACCCCATATAGATATTGTCTCCATTGCTTTAATGCAAACACAACTGCAGCCAATTCTAAATAATCGGTCGAGTAGTTACGTTCGTGCACCTTTAGTTGCCTTGAAGCATAAGCAATTACATTCCTCTCTTGCATTAGCACTACACCCAATCAAGAATAAGATGCATCGCAATAAACAATGAAATTCTTGCCTTCTACTGGCAAGGTAAGGATAGGTGCAGTAGTCAGCAAGGTCTTGAGTTTCTGAAAGCTTTCCTCATTCATCCGACCATACAAATGGAACATTCTGCTTAGTCAAGTTTGTCAATTGGGAAGCAATAGAAGAGAATCCCTTGACAAATCGATGGTAGTAGCTGGCTAAACCAACAAAGCTCCTTACTTCTGACATATTAGTAGGTCTTACCCAATTCCTCACTGTTTCAATCTTAGAAGGATCCACCATCACTCCATCCTTAGAAACCACGTGCCCCAAGAAGGACACTGAATCTAGCAAAAACTCACACTTGGAGAATTTAGCATAAAGCATTTTCTCCCTCAATACTTCCAACACAATTCTCAAATGCTCCTCATGTTCCTTCTTACTCTTGGAGTATATCTGTATATCATCAATAAATACGATCACAAAGAGATCCAGATATGGCTTAAAAATCTCGTTATCATCAAGCTCATGAAAGCAGCAAGGGCATTCGTAGACCAAAAGATTACTACTACGAATTCGTAATGCCCATACCTGGTTCGAAAGCAGTCTTTGGTACATCCGTTGCCTGTATTTTCAATTGATGATAACCGGATCTCAAGTCAATATTAGAGAAGACACAAGCGCCTTGTAACTGATCGAACAAGTCATCAATGCGAGGAATGGGGTACTTGTTCTTAATAGTTACCTTGTTGAGCTGCCGGTAGTCTATGCACATCCGAAAACTCCCATCCTTCTTCTTCACAAATAACACTGGAGCACCCCAAGGGGATGCACTTGGTCTAATGAAGTCTTTACTTAACAACTCTTGAAGTTGGACCTTTACCTTAACTCTGCTGGAGCCATTCTATAAGGGGGTATGGAAATGGGGCGAGTATCCGGCTCCTGATCAATGCAAAAGTCAATATCCCTATCCGGTGGCATACCAGGAAGGTCTGCAGGGAACACATCCAGAAACTCACGGACTATCGAAAATGACTCAATTGAAGGTACTTGGATAGTATCATCCCTGAGGTGTGCCAAGAACGCTAAACACCCTTTACTTACCATTCTCTTTGCACGAAGAAAGGAGATGATACGAACTGGAGTGGAAGTGTAGTCACCCTCCCACACTAACGGATCTGTCCCAGGCTTGGCCAACGTTACAGTTTTAGCATTACAATCTAAGATTGCAAAATTCGGAGAAAGCCAAGTCATACCCAGAATTACATCGAAATCAACCATTTCTAAGATAACCAAGTCTATATGAGTATTGCTCCCCACAAAAGTCACCAGACAAGACCTATATACCTTTTCAACTATCACAGACTCACCCACCGTAGTAGAAACACGAATAGGCATGTCAAGCAATTCACAATGTAAATTAAGACGAGTAGAATATGAGGAAGATACATATGAAAATGTGGAGCCAGGATCAAATAATACAGAAGCCATGCAATCACAAACCAAAAGATTACCTGTGATAACAACATCAGATGTCTCCGCTTCAGACCGCCTGGGGAAAGCGTAACAGTGGGCCCTATCACCTGTCTGCCCGTTGCCCCTACCATGTTGTGCTGGAGTAGATCCACTTTGCCCGTCACCCCGGCCGTTTTGGTGACCACCATTATCTCGTCCACCACGTCCTCCAGAATGATGGCCTCTTCCATGACCACCTCTACCTCTGACTATTGGAGGTCTGTAACTCTGTTTCGGACAATACCTCTTAATGTGTCCAGTCTCCCCACATCCATAACACTCTCTGGATTCAAGCATAGGTCTCTGTGAGAATGACGAATTCTGGAGATAACAACCAAACTCAGTGAAGCCAGATGACTTCACCATGGAATCGACATCTAAAAGGTTTCGTAAGGGATGTGAGTTTAATGGTTCTTACTCCAGAGGGCAGGGTGCATGAGGTTATCCAGCCCGACCTATTCAGTCTTTACTGCAGGCTGTAGTTCGGGGTCCACTGCAGACCGGTCAACATTTATCTGAGTTTGGAGGTTATCCCTAGACTTTGTCATTCTCACAAAGACCTACGCTCGAATCCAGAGAGTGTTATGGATGTGGGGAGACTGGACACATTAAGAGGTATTGTCCAAAACAGAGTTACAGACCTCCAATAGTCAGAGGTAGAGGTGGTCATGGAAGAGGCCGTCATTCTGGAGGACGTGGTGGCCGAGATAATGGTGGTCACCAAAATGGCCGAGGTGACGGGCAAACTGGAGCTACTACAGCACAACCTGGTATGGGCAACGGGCAGACAGGTGATAGGGCCCATTATTACGCTTTCCCCGGGCGGTCTGAAGCGGAGACATCTGATGCTGTTATCACAGGTAATCTTTTGGTTTGTGATTGCATGGATTCTGTATTATTTGATCCTGGCTCCACATTTTCATGTGTATCTTCCTCATTTGCTACTGGTCTTAATTTACATTGTGAATTGCTTGACATGCCTATTCGTGTTTCTACTCCGGTGGGTGAGTCTGTGATAGTTGAAAAGGTATATAGGTCTTGTCTGGTGACTTTTGTGGGGAGCAATACTCATGTAGACTTGGTTATCCTAAAAATGGTTTACTTCGATGTAATTCTGGGTATGACTTGGCTTTCTCCGAATTTTGCAATCTGAGATTGAAATGCTATAACTGTAACGTTGGCCAAGCTTGGGACAGATCCGTTAGTGTGGGAGGGTGATTACACTTCCACTCCAGTTCGCATCATCTCCTTTCTTTCTTTCATGCAAGAGAATGGTTTAGTAAAGGGTGTTTAGCTTTCTTGGCACACCTGGGATGATACTACCCAAGTACCTTCAATTGAGTCGGTTTCAATAGTCCGTGAGTTTCTGGATTTGTTTCCTGCAGACCTTCCTCGTATGCCACCGGATAGAGATATTGACTTTTGCATTGATCTTGAACCGGGTACTCGCCTCATTTCCGTACCCCCTTATAGGATGGCCCAACGGATTTAAGGGAATTAAAGTCCCTACTTCAAGAGTTGTTAAGTAAAGGCTTCATTAGACCAAGTTCTTCCCCCTTGGGGTGCTCCGGTGTTATTTGTGAGGAAGAAGGATGGGAGTTTTCGGATGTGCATAGACTACCGGCAGTTGAACAAGGTAACTATTAAGAACAAGTACCCCATTCCTCGCATTGATGACTTGTTCGATCAGTTACAAGGCGTTTGTGTCTTCTCTAAGATTGACTTGAGATCCGTTTATCATCAATTGAAAATACAGGCAACAGATGTGCCAAAGACTGCTTTTCAAACCAGGTATGGGCATTAGGAATTTGTAGTAATGTCTTTTGGTCTTACGAATGCCCCTGCTTCTTTCATGAGCTTGATGAACGGGATTTTTAATCCATATCCGGATCTCTTTGTGATCGTATCTATTGATGATATACTGATATACTCTAAGAGTAAGAAGGAACATGAGGAGCATTTGAGAATTGTGTTGGAAGTATTAAAGGAGAAAAGGCTTTATGCCAAATTCTCCAAGTGTGAGTTTTTGCTAGATTCAGTGTCCTTCTTGGGGCACGTGGTTTCTAAGGATGGAGTGATGGTGGATCCTTCTAAGATTGAAACAGTGAGGAATTGGGTAAGACCTACTAATGTGTCAGAAGTAAGGAGCTTTTGTTGGTTTAGCCAGCTACTACCATCGATTTGTCAAGGGATTCTTTTCTATTGCTTCCCAATGACAAACTTGACTAAGCAGAATGTTCCATTTGTATGGTCGGATGAATGTGAGGAAAGCTTTCAGAAACTCAAGACCTTGCTGACTACTGCACCTATCCTTACCTTGCCAGTAGAAGGCAAGAACTTCATTGTTTATTGCGATGCATCTTATTCTGGGTTGGGTGCAGTGCTAATGCAAGAGAGGAATGTAATCGCTTATGCTTCAAGGCAACTAAAAGTGCACGAAGGTAACTATCCGACCCATGATTTGGAATTGGTTGCAGTTGTGTTTGCATTAAAGCAATGGAGACATTATCAATATGTGGTTAAGTGTGAAGTCTACATAGATCATCGTAGTCTACAGTATGTCTTTACCCAGAAAGACTTGAATTTGAGACAGAGGAGGTGGATGGAGCTGTTGAAGGACTATGATATTACTATTTTGTATCACCCAGGAAAAGCAAATGTGGTGGTTGATGCCTTAAGTAGAAAAGCAGGGAGCATGGGTAGTTTAGCCCACTTACAAGTTTCTAGACGCCCATTGGCTAGGGAAGTCCAAAACTTGGCAACGACTTTATGAGACTGGAAATACTAGAGGAAGGAGGATTTTTGGCCTGTGTGGAGGCAAGGTCTTCTTTTCTTGACAAGATCAAGGAAAAATAGTTTGATGATGAGAAACTAAGCCGAATTCGGGATTGGTGTTGCGAGGAGAGGCTAAAGAGGCAATAATTGATGAGGAAGTGTTTTTTGAGGATTAAGGGAAGGGTATGTGTGCCCCGTGTTGATGATTTGATCCACACTATCCTCACAAAGGCTCATAGTTCCGGATATATTCTATACATCGTGGTGCAACCAAGATGTACCGTAACCTAAAGCAACACTTTTGGTGGAGTAGAATGAAGCGTGACATTGTTGATTTTGTTGCCAAATGTCCGAATTGTCAGCAAGTAAAGTATGAACACCAGAGGACTGGAGGAACACTTCAGAGAATGCCCATTCCTGAATGGAAGTGGGAAGAATTGCAATGGATTTCGTGGTTGGTCTTCCAAAGACATTGGGTAAGTTTGATTCTATTTGGGTAATTGTGGACAGATTAACTAAGTCTGCTCACTTCATTCCGGTCAAGGTGACCTACAATGCAGAGAAGTTAGCCAAACTCTATATCTCAGAAATTGTTCGATTGCGTGGAGTTCCACTTTCCATCATATCAGATAGAGGTACGCAGTTTACTTCTATGTTTTGGAGAACATTGCATGCTGAATTAGGTACTAAGTTGGATCTTAGTACTGCATTTCACCCTCAAACTGATGGTCAGTCTGAGCGAACGATTCAGGTATTGGAGGATATGCTTCGTGCATGTGTGATAGAATTTGGTGGCCATTGGGATACTTCTTACCCTTAGCATAGTTCTCATCAATAATAGCATATCACTCCAGTATTTCCCATTGCCCCATTCGAAGCATTGTATGGGAGGAATGTAGGTCTCCCATTGGTTGGTTGATGCATTTGAGGTTAGACCTTGGGGTACTGATCTTTTGAGGGATTCATTAGAGAAAGTGAAATCTATTCAATAAAAGCTTTTAGTGGCGCAAAGTAGGCAAAAGAATATGCAGATCGAAAGGTTAGAGACTTGGAGTTCATGGAGGGTAAACAAGTTTTGCTGAGGTTTCACCCATGAAAGGGGTGATGCGGTTTGGTAAAAGAGGTAAGCTAAGCCCAAGTATATTGGACCATTTGAAGTACTTAAGCGAGTAGGGGAGGTGGCTTATGAATTAGCCTGCCTCCAGGACTGTCAGGAGTGCATCCGATATTTCATGTGTCTATGTTGAAAAGATACCATGGGGATGGAAACTACATCATTCGTTGGGATTCGGTTCTGCTTGATGAGAATTTGTCTTATGAGGAGGAGCCTGTTGCCATTCTAGATAGAGAAATTCGCACGTTGAGATCAAGTGAGATTGCATCCATCAAAGTTCAATGGAAGAATCGACCAGTTGAAGAGTCCACTTGGGAGAAGGAGGCTGATATGCAAGAAAGATACCCACACCTGTTTACAGAATCAGGTACTCCTTTTTGCCCTTGTTTTTCTTCGTGTGATCGTTCGAGGACGAACGATGGGTAAATTGGTATCTATTGTAACGATCTGTTTAATCGTTTTGAGCAGCAGAGTTTATTTCAGGAAATCACTGTCTGGGTCGACGGATCCCACAAAGGACCGTCATGGGCACGACGGACCGTCGAGGGGGTCTCGTTCCAAAACACTTAGAATTCTGAAATTTGGGTACTGAGATCGACTCTCTGAACTTTATGACGGAATGGCAGGACGGACCGTCGTTGGCACGACGGACCGTCAGAAATCTTTCCACAGAATTAACTCTCTGAACTTTGTGACGGACCTGCAGGACGGACCGTCACAGTCATGACGTACTGTCACAGGTTTGTGTAACCCTGACTGGGTCGGATTTTCTGTTAAAAGTTTTTAAGGAGCGTTTTGGACTATTCATGCATGCTTATAAATTAAAAGTTAGTGGATTAATGGTTAATAATTAATTACTTGGGGGTTAAAGGAGGAAACCTTGAAATAAATATTGGTTATTTTTTTATCATCTTTTATACTTAATTATATGACAATTAGGGTAAAAGAAAAAGGGGGTGAATAAGAAAAACAGAAAGAACAGAGAGAAAAGAGAGAAACGATCGAGAGGAAGAGAAGAACGCAAGGAAAGCAAAGGTTTGGGAAGATAGCTTTTTGATCGCGATTCTTCGGTGGAGTAGGTTATGGTTTATACTATCTCATAGTAAAACTCTTAATAGCGAATGATATGTTTTTTGGTATTATTAAAGTCTTCTATATGCTTAAGTGTGTGCTTGCATGATGTGATTATGTAATTGTAATGGATTGGGAAGATGAGGCTGTGACTCTTAAAATCTTAATTTACATTGTAATGATGATGCCTTGGTATAAAAGAAGGCTTGATGAAACTAAAGTAATGAGATTAGAGGATCGGGTGTCACGTTCCGACACCAGGATAGTATATGGATCAGAGTGTCACGTTCCGACACCAGGATAGTAGATGGATCGGAGTGTCACGTTCCGACACCAGGATAGTAGAGTATCGGAGTGTCACGTTCCGACACCAGGATAGTAATAGAGGATTGGGTGTCACATTCCGACACCAGGATAGTAGATGGATAGGAGTGTCACGTTCCGACACCAAGGATAGTAGAGGATCGGAGTGTCACATTCCGACACCAAGGATAGTAGAGGATCGGAGTGTCACATTCCGACACTAGGATAGTAAAGAGAATGAATCTTTAAATATGTTAATATACTCAATCTAAAGAACCCTTTTCCCAAATGAGTATGGTGTGGAAGCTTGAGTCCTCATAGATGTGCTTGGTGTTGTGACCAAGGGTTATGGTAATTGTGGTTTTCACCTGTTAAGAATATTAGCTGATTTTATGTTATTATCTGATATATACTGTTTTTCTATTTGAGTTGGACGATGATACCTACCAGTACTTGTGTCTTGTACTGACCCCTACTTGTATTTGTTTTTTCTTGATTATTTGTGGAGTGCAGCAAACGTACCATCGTCTTCACTCGTCCTCAACTCTAGCCAGTCTTCATCAACCAGATTTCAGGGTGAGCTATTGCTTCTAGCTTGGACTGGATCTTCTCTTCATGTCTTGATGCCTTGAAGTTCGGCATGGACTAGCTTTTTACTTATTTTAGCTTCTTAGATACTCTTAGATTTAGTAATTTGGGATAGATGTTCTTGTGGTGATGACTTACAATTTTGGGAATAATAAGTATTGAGTTTTTAGAAGTTATTTAATCGATTTTCATTAATGAGTTTTAGTCTTCCGCATTATATTCTGTTATTATGGTTGGATGTTGGGGTTTAGATTGGTGGTTCGCTCACATAGTAGGATAGTTTTTTTGCCACCTCGCGCTCGTTTTGGGTCGTGACACAATGTTATTTCACACATTCTCAGTCATACAATTGAAAATGTAAGTTCAATTAGAGAGAGATTATCTGTAGGATGTGCAATATTATATTAAGGGATGATGCACAAGTACCCCCCCCTCAACCTATGCCCAAAATTTCAGATACACACTTATTCTATACTAAGGTCCTATTACCCCCCTGAACTTGTTTTATTAATAATTTTCTACCTTATATCGGCCTAGCTGGCACTATATTTTGGGCCCAACGCTGGTTGACTTTTTTTCCAATTAGTGCCACGTAGGCCGAAAAGGGGTAGAAAACTACTTATAAAATAAGTTCAGGGGAATAATAGGTACTTAGTATAGTATAAGTGTGTCTTTGAGATTCTGGGAATAGGTTGAGGGTTACTTGTACATTTTCCCTTATATTAAATATTAGACACTACAACTTCTGTTTACTTTTTTAATGAATATAAGTTTGGTCAATAAATACTCTAATATTTTAGAAAATTTTGTGATGTGATATTATGCGACTTTATAACTTTTCTAATTTGTAAGATTTTATAAAGATGTGAATCAATTTCAAAGCTATATGGTTTTATGATTATGAGCAAATAAACAATATACAATGTCCAAACAAAACATCAACTCCAAATCCACATTCACGTGGGCACAAAAATTCAATTCTAATCCACTGTTACTTATAAATAATAATAATAATTAATCAAGTTTGCAATTTGATTCCTTCTTACTCATTTTCACATATTATTATGATGATAATTATACTTGTAACTACATTTGACCTCAACATTTTCAATTGCATAATGAATGAATTCATGAATGTTACCTGATCGTTAATTGCAGTTCCACGCCAATCGTCGCTATTCGCAAGTATTTCTAACTCTAATAGTTTATTTCCTATAAGGGTAATTGGTATATGTTATATATTATTTTTATAAACTTAACCATAATTATTAACTAAAATTAGTTATTTAATAATTAACCATCAACTAATTTATTCTTAGATAAATGAACATCCAAAATTTCCAAAAATGACCTTTCAGGTCATTACTAATAATTAGTTTATTTAATAATTAACCATCAATTAATTTATTCATAGTTAAATAAATATCCAAAATTTCTAAAATAACTTTCGGGTCATTACAGCACAAATACTAATATAAACTACCCAGGCTTCAAAACTACTCCGATGTTCTCACTATCCTACAAATAACTTGAACTTAAAATTATTTCTTATTTTAAACGTCAGTGAAACAAATTTTTTCGCTTTATCGCCAAGAGAAGAATAACAGTTACATAATCCAAATCCATAATAATTTAATTATTAAATTAATTAATTAATTTTAATTTGATAAAAAAAGAAAATTGACACAGTAGTTACTTTGAATTTAATTTAAAGGAGTTATTTAAAACTTCGCTATTTTCTAGATTTTTTATATATGGCATAACTAAATTCAACTAAGAAAATTAATGAATCTATTCTTCTTCAATTGTGTAATGCGATTTGTGTTTCAATTAGTCTTTTCTTCGTCTTTTTTTTATGGGGGGGGGGAGGGGGGGGGGAAATTGTATATTATTTGTGCTACAAGAAAAATTGTATAAATATTTGCAAAGAAATAAGGAGGAGGAGGAGGAGGAAGAGTGAAAAGGAGAAAAGACGAATATTTATCAAAGTGATAATCCTTTATATATAATGATAGTTTTAGATTTATATGTGTTGTGGTGGTTCTTTTTTAGTTTATTTTAATTCAATTTCATTTGTTTCTATCTTATTTTGAACTTGAATTCTTTAGATTGAATTATGGTTCGATTTTTCTTTACATTTGTAATCTTTGATAATTTTAAATTTTGTTATTTTCTTTTTTATTTATTATTCAATGAGTTATACTAACATTGTTTTTTCTTTTATATTTATTAAAATTATAAATATGTGCAAATTAAAATGATAAAATTAGAAATGTCTTATCAAATTAAAATAATAATACCAAGTTACATGATTTTTTAAGATATATCCTTATAATCACTAATTTACAAGTGATCTTTTATTATCTATAATATATTGATATGTAGCTAATTATAATATAACCATAGGTATTTCAGTGCTTAAATATAGTTGAACAATTAAATATATTTGATTTATTTCGTAAAAATACACTCTTATAAATTGTTTGAGGCAAACAAGAACTCAGTTTATTCAATGCAAAAGTTAAGTTATAATTGAAACAAATCTATGTTATTAAATATGTTTTTTATAGTGTATATTTTATATATAAATCAAAACAACATAGTATGATTTCTTTGTTGGAACTAAAGGTGAAGGATTAAATTTTTTAATTTGAATTACAAGAATAAATTTTTCTTTAATAATAAAATAAAATTTATCAAATTTAATTTATGAAAGTGACAATTAGGTTTAATATATGTCATGATCCAAAAATCACGAGTCGTGATGACACCTATTTTGTTTTGACGACCCATAAGTCGTTTTTGTTAATTTAAAAAAAATGGTTTCCTCTTGATTGTCATCCTATAGTAAATTTTGATTAGTCGGTGAAATTGATTTGACAAACTTGAATTATTCGATAACTATGATTATTTAATATATAGGTATATATTAAATAATTTATTTATTTGGTTTATGATTAATGGGTCAATCTCATAGCTTATTAAATACTATTTGACCCATACTAAAAATAAGTTATTAGGGTTTATTACTTTTGACATATAGTTAATCTAGAAAAAAAGAAAAGAAAGGATGGACAAAAACTCACCAGCTGCACGGCGTAGGAAACAACTATCAGGTGAGAATTGTACAAACCTAGTGATTTCAAAGTTTTAGGCTTAGGCGAGAAAACAAACATGTTGCCTTGATGTTAACAATGGAATATGATAGTGGTTTTGCAGGAAATTATTGTGCTGTATATATTTTATTAAATAGAATTCAATTTTTTAATAATCAAATATTGGTTTATAATGTTTGGCAACACCTTAGTCGATTGATCACCTACTAATTGCCTCAATGAATAGAAGGAATATTGGCGACGAATTTAAGATTTCATATTGTAACTTCCAGGTAGCGAATGAATTGAACATTCACAAATTTTATTCGTTTTGATATTTTGTTCTTTATCCGTAGAGTTATCACATTATGATTCAGTTTTGCTACAATAAAAATAGATAGTTAGATATAAGGGTATTAAATTATGGGAACACTATTAGAGTTGTAGTGTTTGGAGAAATTATGACTTAATCTTAAACTTGAAATTTAGGAATATGAAATTTGACCTATTGGTTGGAATTAAGATTTTGATATTTTACTATACATATGAGCATAATGTGTGTGTCGTTAGTTTCAAAACTTTATTGTGGTTATTTTTTTGAATAGATTGGATTGATTTAGAAGCCCAACAAAAAGGGAACACTAAAGTCCCGTAGTGACCGTTCAAAAAATTGAGGCAACTGAACTTCTAAACTCTTGTTAAGTGTATGAAATGCGTATATTTCCTTGTGGTATATGTTTGGGAGTAACGGAATCGGTCATGGGTTGACTTGTCCACATTGATTAATTCTAATGATGAAACAAAAAGGGATAACAAAAGGCATTGTGATTAATTGTTTATGTGTGATGTGTTGAGAAAGCGTTGAAGTCTTGTTGAATAATTGTTGATGTGATTTCACATTTGTGTGGTTGTGAACTGTGCAATGTTTTGAAAATGGTCATCTCCTCTAATTTGTGTGTACTTGTCATCTGCATTATTCTAAGCCATTGGTTTTGGCAAGTGTTATGTGCATTGAGAAAGAATGAGTACTTAAGAGGATGTACCATTTCGAGGGACGTATCGCGCGTCGCGATGGATAATATACTTCGAAGGACATATCGCGCGCCGCGATGGATACTATATTTGAGAGATGAATTGTGCGCTATGATGGTTACTATTATCGAGGATCATGTCGTGCGCCGCGACAGATGCATAGAGAGATCTGTCCCCCATGGGTCCCGGACTGAGAGACAGCGGGAGTGTATCACTAAGTCAGATATGCATTATTATACTTGACATTGCATTGCAGATACTTATCATTAGTGAACTTGATATCGTGTTTTGTTAATCTTCTTGCCTTTCTGCGGAACTTATGATTGATCAATATTGAGCTATTTATTGCGGATATATAATTTGTTGAAGTATTATTGTTGAGGATATGTAATATGTTAAAATGTGGTTATTGAGGATATATAATGTGTCTTAGTGTTGTTGTTGAGCTACATGCTATGTAAACTGTGAGTTGTTAGGTTGGGTTGATTCTACTGCAAGTTGTAGTTTTGGAGGTTCGACTGGGGTGTAGAAGTACCCGTATTTCATCCCCTTTAGCTTGTGTTTAGAGTTTACTTGCTGAGTACCTGTGGTTTGGTACTCACCCCTTGCTTCTACAAATTTTGTAGGTTATGAGCCTTGATTTTTTGTTGTAGTTGTCATTCTCTCTTCTTTTCCGAGGCTCTTTGAGATTTGTGAGGTAGTTGTTTCCATCTCAGCAGACTTTTTCTCCATTATTATGATCTTGTTCTATTCTAGAAACAAGTTCATTTAAGACTTGAGTTTTTCTTTTGAATCAATTGTTATACTTTAGAGGCTTGTATAACGTGACAACCAGGTTTTGAGGTATAATGTAAGTTGATAGTAAATTTTCCGCATTTTATTGTAATAGTTGAGTTTTAGGCTTACTTGTCTTGGTGGATAACACGAGTGCCATCATGTCCATTTTTGGGTCGTGACAAAATGGTATCAGAGCCCCAGGTTCATAGGTCTCACGTGTATACAAGTCGAGTCTATGTAGAGTCTCGAAGATTGGTACAGAGACGTCTGTATTTATCTTTGAGAGACTATAATGACTTATAGGAAACATTTCACTACTTGAATCTCTATCGTGCGTACTTGGTCCAGTTCTGTTTCTTATTGCTTTACTCCATTCACTTTTACTTATAGTGATGACTCGTGCGTTGTTCCTCATATGAGTAGTTCATGAGTTGTGTATAGCTTGAATGTTAAATTTGATATTAAAGTGGAAGTAACATACCCATGGAAATGATATGTGGTTAGATTTAGAATGTTCAAACAATTTGAAGGGGTTGTAAAGTTGGCTACCCTTGTAAAGTGAAAAATATTTGTGTGGTATAGATATCTCTAATGATTCTATAATTGGAAGTGGAATAATTAAGAGAATATCTAGATAATGAATATTATAATTTGGAAACTATAACTAGTAACGTTATCAGCATGAATGAGTTGCTTAGGAAATGATGAGAATAATGATGCACCGATTAAGGTTAGAATTTTACAACAATAGTATTAATGCTTACTTGGTTAAACTTATAGAGTTTGTTACTACTTTGATATGGACCTGAACTACGAAACAATACATATAGCTTGGGCTATATACAAAACTAATTTTGTAATATTTTACAGCTATTTGATGGGTTGAATTGTGAGACCTATTTGGATATGATCTCTTCGGTAGATAATATGTTTCTAATGTCGGATGTAACAAACTTTCACGATATGACACTAGTAACAGATATGTTGATTGTTAAGCATGAACACCAACTATTTAATGCGTTATAAAATGTATTAAAAGTTCATAATAAGATTTGGTGTTGAATTCATATTTGAGAAACCAACTAGCTTGTTATTATGGATGGATGGTGTATTATTTATAAGGTAGCTTTTAATGGTGGATTTTTGGTATGTTATTGATGTGTTCAGAATGTGAAATGTATTTTGAGGATTTTAAAAGAGTGTTGATTTCACCGTAAGCTCCATGGAAGTGGATCGACATTAGGATAATAAGCTTATGAGTAAAGAAAGTCTAACCGAGTATACTTGTGAAAGTAATTAAGAATTTTACCCAAAGAAAGTGCATATAAATAAAATTTAGTGTGTCCTTTGGATGGTTGACGTAGTTGGGTTTGAAGTGTCATGTTGATGACAACATTGACTTCATGGCGATAACAAGAGCTAACTGAACGTGCCATCAATAAGGATTTGTGATAGATTGTGATTGAGACGCAACTAAATGATCCAGATTGTTGGTCAAATGAGTGTTTGCATTTTAATAACGACTTGAGAGTATTTAAAGTTTTGGTATGATACTATTTTGTAAGTAGCTTGACTGCACGGAAAGTTATAGGAGGTGCTGAGACACTGCTTGAATAAAATTAAAAAGATCTAATGTCATAAATGAAAAGAATCACTATAAAGTAGCTTAGTCTTTGGAAAGAGGTGATCAAGAACAAAGATATATACTTTGAGTTAAGAAAAGATGTACCTTCAATTAGTAGATAATTAAGTTTAGAGATGTGTGGTGTCTCCCATTTTGCTCTACTTATGATAACAGTGATTGGTTAAAAATTATTGGATAAAATTTGAGAAAAGAGTGTACAATCGTTCAACTTGAGTGTAATCATAAGTTGTTTTATATGTTTGAGTTCAATAATGATTATGGTTTGATTTTTAGCAAAGGATATGATAAGGTCGATGGAGAGTCGATAAATGGCAAGATAAGGTACATGTATTCAAAAAAATCTTAAAGGATTGAGCTAATGTTGATAGAAAAAGGAATTGGGTTGCACAATTGGATTCGAAATTCAAAATTTTCATAGTAAATTTAGGTTTCTGATAGTGTGTTTCCTGAATATATATATTGGTAAGGTAAAAAAAAATAAGAAGAAAAGATTGATCGCATTGAATATTGACAATGGATGTGATTGTTTGGTATAGACTTTCTATGAATTATCATCGACTTTTATATAGATTGAGTTTTGATTTCGGTTACAAGTAATGATGTATGGATATTGTATGTAGTTATGTCGAGGTATATGATTATTCAAAATATGATAGATGTCTTAATGGGAAATCTCTACAGTATGGACTGTAATTCGAGTTTGTTATTGAGGATTTCAAAGCGATGAAACTATTGATTGATGAGGCTATACAGACTATATGATACATTATAATATAAATTTGATTGTGAAATAGATTATGATATATAGAATTATTGAAGTTACTATGTACTTCTATGAGTTTTAGAATGAGTTAGTGACGGTTTTAAATGTAATGTTGAAATATTATATGTGAAATTTGTTGTAAAGCTGAATTTAGGTGTGATTCAAATGTTTTACCTCGATGGAAAAGAACTATTAGATTTGGAATTAGTTCTATAAGTCTCAAGTGCGACCCCATATATATCATGAGATGCTTAATACAAAGATATGGAGCCATAATTTGAAATTTTTGAAAGTAACAAGTGTTTGCTAAGAATACTTTTATACTATTGACAAGTTTAAGGGTAGGCAAATGAATGACATGGTTATGATGTTTGTTGATATTGAGAGTGTTGGCTTCAACAAATTACGTGAGAAGTAGGTGAGGTTGATAAATCAAAGAATGTGTAAATTAATAATGGGGAACAGACTAGTTGATTGTGGGGGGCTAAAAATCACAAGAAATGGAGTCAACTGAATGGACATGTTTGATTGGACACTATAAAAGAGTATTTGTGTTATTCTCCCTTGGTTCCTTACATTCTTATGTGACAACCTTCTCGACTGGACATTTTTTAGAGTACTATTCATTATTTACGCTACTCGTTTTCTACATCTATGGGTGAATCTCTAGTGGTGGATAGGGTGTATTGATCCTGTAATTGTTTCTTGATAGGAT
>JAKWJD010000957.1:0-31878 GCA_027705065.1 Solanum peruvianum | reverse complement strand
TTAGGTATAGGGGCTGAATCCGTCAATCGTATAGATAGAATATAATGATAGTAGGCTTGGGAGATCTCTTTAAGCCGCTTATACCATATATCCCTCTTTTTTTTCTCATAATTTTATTGAGAAAAAAGTTTCGGTGCTCTAGGTTGTTTATCCATGGGATAATACACACAAAAAATTGAGGAATCTGCGTGGTTCCTAAAAAAAGGTCTCTAGATGCGGAAATGAGCATAAAAAAATTATGTGAGTATACATGATGGTTCTGCAACTCAATACAGAGGTTGTCGTAAAGTTTTTTGAGAAAATAAATTTGGGTTCTCCGAGCGCCAGATCCATCGGCTACTACACATGAAAAATTGAGGAACTTGTGTGATTCTTAAAAAAGGGTCGGTAGATGCGGAAATAGAAGTGAAAAAATGGTGTGCGTATACGTAATGGTTCTCCAACTCAATAAGGAGATCTTCATAATGTTTTTTGAGAATTTTTTTGGGAGCTACAGGCGCCAAATCCATCCATCGGCTAATACACATGAAAAATTGAGATATTTTAGCAATTCCCAGAAACGGCCTGTAGATGCAGCAAATGGGCTTGAAAAAAATAGTGTGCGTATGCATGATGGTTCCCTGACTCAATAATGAGGTCCTCATAAAGTTTTTTCAGAATAAAAATATGGGTACTATGGGCTTCAAAACTGTGGGCTATTACGCCCCAAGAAATTGAGGAATTTGCATGATTCCTAAAAATTGCATGTAGATGCAGAATTGCATGTAAAAAAATGGTGCAAGTATATTTGATTGTTCCCCAACATAATACGGAGGTCCTCATAAAATAATTTGAGAAAAAAAATTTGGTGCTCCAGGCACTAGATCCATCGGCTAATACAAATGAAAGATTGAGAAATTTGCGCAATTCCTAAAGAGGGGCCTCTAGATGTAGAAATGAACATGAAAAATGATGTGAGTATACATGACGGTTACTCAATATGAAGGTCCTCATAAAGTTTTCCGAATAAAATTAATTTGGGTGCTGCAGAAGCCAGATCCGTGGTCTAATATACACGAAAAATAGAGAAATTTGCGCAATACCTAAAAAAGGCCTATAAATGCGAAAGTAAGCTTGAAAAGTAGTATGAGAATACGTGATAGTTTCCCAACTCAATAATGATGTCCTACTGATGTTTCTTGAAAATAAAAATTTTTGGTGCTTCGGACGCCAGATTTATGGGCATTAACACACAAAAAAAGTAAGGAATTTGCGTCATTTCTAATAAACGATGTGTAGATGCGGAAATGGGTGCGAAAAAAATAGTACGACTATACGTGATTGTTCCCAAGTCAATAATAGAGATCCTCGTAAATTTTTTAAGAAAAGTTTTTTAGGTACTCCAGGCAGAACACACAAAAGATTTTTAAGAGAGCTTGTACATGCGTAAATGGACATAAAAAATTGTGTTAGTATACGTGATGGTTCCCCAACTCAATAAGGAGGTCCTCATAAATTATTTTGAGAAAAAATATTTTGGCTGCTCTAGGCACTAAATCCATTGGCTTAATATATAGAAAATTGAGGGATTTGCACAACTTCCAAAAAAAGACATGTAAATGGAAAATGAGTGTGAAAAAAATGATGCGAGAATATTTTATAATCCCCAACTCAACACGGAGGTCCTCATAAAAGTTTTTAAAAATAAATTTTTGGTTGCTTCTGGCGCCAGATCCATGGGCTAATACATGCAAAAAATCAAGAAATTAGTGCAATTCATATATTAAGAGCCTAGAAATGCGGAATCGAACATGAAAAAAATGGTGCGATCATACATGATATTTCCCAAATCAATACAGAGGTCCTTATAATTTTTTTGAGAAAAAATATTTTAGGTGTTCTAGCGCCAGATCCTTGGGCTTAATACACACGAAGAATTGAGTAAATTGCGCGATTTCTCAAAAAAGACATGTAAATGCGAAGATAAGCGTGAAAAAATGGTGAAAGTATACGTTATGATAACCCAACTAAATACGGAGGTCCTCATAAAGCTTTTTGAGAGAAAAAAATGTAGGTGCTCTTGGCGCTAGATCCATAGGGTATACATGAAAAAAATATATGTAAATTGCACAAATTCTAAAAAAATGTCTGTACATACGAAAATAGGCTACAAAAAAATAGTGTGAGTATAGATGATGATTCCCCAAATCAATAAGGAGGTCCTCATACATTTTTTATAGAATAAAATTTTGGGTGCTCCGAGCGCTAGAACCGTGGACTAATACAATAAAAAAATTGAGAAATTTGTTTAATTCTTAAAAAGGGTATGTATATGCGGAATAGGCGTGAAAAAATGAAGTGAGTATACGTGATTGTTCCCCAACTCAACACGGAGTTCCTCATAAAGTTTTTGAAAAATAAAATCGGGTGCTCTAGACACTAGATCCATGGGTCAATACACATGAAATATTGAAAGATTTATATGATTCCCAAAAAAGGGCCTGTAGATACGGAACTAGGCATAAAAAAATGGTGTGAGTATACGTGATGTTTCTCCAACTCTATATGGAGGTCTCATAAAGATTTTTTAGAAATAAAATTTGGGTGCTCCCGGCACCAGATCCATAAGTTAATATAATGAAAAATTGAGAAATTTGCATGATTCCTAAAAAGGGTCTGTAGATGATGAAATGGACGTGAAAAAATAGGTATGAGTATGTGTGATGGTTAAAAATATAATACAGAGGTCCTCATAAAGTTTTTTAGAAAAATTTTTTGGGTGCTTCTATGCCAGATCCATGGGCTAATAAACACGAAAAATTGAGAAATTTGCGCAATTCCTAAAAAAGGGGTTTGTAGATGTGAAAATGATCTTGAAAAAATGGTGTGAGTATACCTGCTGATTCCTGGACTCAATAAGGAGGTCCTCATATTTGTTTTTAAATAAAATCGTTTGTGCTCTGGGCGCCAGAATTGTGGGCTAATACACATGAAAAACTGAGGATTTTTGTGTGAGTCCTTAAAAGGGCTTGTAGATGCGAAAATGGGCATGAACAAATGGTGCGAGTATATACGTGATTGTTTCCCTACTCAATATAGAGGTCATCATAAAGCTTTTTGAGAAAAAAAATGGGTGCACTGGGCATCATATCAATGGGCTAATACATACGAAAAATTGAGGAATTTTTACGTGATTTTTAAAAGAGGGCCTGTAGATGCAAAAATTGACATGAAAAAATTGTGTGAGTATAAGTGATGGTTCCCCCACTCTATACGGAGGTGCTCATAAATTATTTTGAGAAAAAAAGATTTTGGGTGCTCTAGGAGCCAGATACATGAGCTAATTACACACAAAAATTGAGAAATTTACACGATTTCTAGAAAAGACATGTAAATGCGGAAATACGCGTGAAAAAAATGGTGCGAGTATATGTGATGATTTTCCAACTCAATTAAAAGAAAAGATGACCTTATTCAATTTCTTTTATCATCGATGATATTAATATCTTATACTTTCTTTTGGTTACCCAGAAACTATTTACGTTCTCAAATGTGATTTCCTTAACATAAAACATGGAATTAATAGAGATGCTTTAGCAACATTGAAAGTTATATAAAGAATATGCAATGCAAATTAGGTTAAAAAGAGTAGTTTTAATTAAAGACTTAAACTATACAGGTCAAGTTTGTGCAAAACCTTGAAGAACTCATCAGTCTTTCTAATCCTATATATGTTCATATATAAATCAGTTAAAAAATCAGTCAATATGAAATTCGACAAGCTTTAATTGAATCATATTTACAAATATAATTGTTTGGGAGCATGAAACATGAAGTACTTATATTTTGTAATTTGTACTTATAGTAGTTCGTATCTTAAAGTGTGTTTATCTCTTATTGATGGGTACGACTACAGTTTTATTTTTTTTAATAACTAATCCATTGAACAATGAAAACTTGAATATGTATACAGAAGAATCCAGATATCCCATATCGGCAAATAAAAAAGATGGAGATGGAAGGAAAAGGTATAATAATGGGCCAACTAGAATGAAGTAACATACTTAACTGGACGGGGTCATTTGGTGATCATTAAGGCAGGTCCTAGGCTTGTTGCCTTCATTGCACTTTGGAGTGGTGCTTGCCTAATGTCGGCCCAAGTGGTCGAGTCTACGTTATAATTTGTTGCTGAGGGGGCCTGCTTTAGCGCGGCCCCTACCAATTCTTGTTTATTCTTTGGTGGGCTGTGGATCTAAATATTTTTTTGTTGCTAAGTGGCCACTCTCTAACCCAATGTAGTTGAATTTATATAACTGCTAAGATAGTTTTAACTGAACCTATGCTAAAACTAACAGCAGGTAAGAACATGAGCAATCTCAGGATATATATATTATTTAATACTAATCATACTAAAGATATGTAAATCATATATATTATTATAAATGGGAAGCTCCAACCTTCAAAGTTGGATTATCATTTTGCCCCTCCACTAAATCAAAATAGATTAATTTATTTTTAAATACTAATATTTAATTACATAATGGTATAATATGAAATCCAACAACTACACTTTAGTTTTTTAGTTATGACATTATAATTGTAAATAAATAGGTTAAATTAGAGTAGAAAACAATAATGTATGGAACTCTTCGAATTTTGTGATTCTTTGAATTTTGAAATTAACATAAATTTATCTTATCATAAAACAATAATGTATAAAACTCTTCAAAGTTTGTGATTCTTTAATTTAGAAACTAAAATAAATGTATCTATCATGATTTTATGTGCCCCCTTAAAAATTTTGGTAGATGAAAAGGCAATCAAATATCATTATAAATGTCAGTTAATTGCTTCCTTGGTCATCACATTCCTTTTTTTCTATCATCTACTATTCTCTTTTCTTCTTCCTAAATTATGATATGAGTACATGTCGTCAAGAAGCTAACTGGGAGAAGAACAAATAGCTTTAATTTATTCTGAAATTAAAAGACAAGCAAGAGAAGTTTTCTTACAGTATAATTCAACGGTTAAACTTAACAGTATAAGATATGACTTATATATTTCTTTAGATCTTTTTTATGTTAGATTACGATTTTAAGTTTTTCGTTTTCATTTTGGAGTTAAGGTATGGTTGTCCAAAATGGATTTGGTATGCAACCCATATTTTTATGTAATTATGTACTTGTATTGTTGTGAAAAAAATTTCTTTGTATTTTGTGTTATTATGCTTTTAAGTGATATTTAATTGACAAAACTTCTATTAATATAATACATGATGAATTTGATAATATTTGAATAGTTTATGCAAAATATGCTTTTGTTAAATAGAAGTAATTAAATATATACATATAGTATATGTTAAGGGAAATAATAAAGATTTTCTATATATATATATATATATATATATATATATATATAATATATATATATATGATATATATAGATAATATATATATATATATATATATATATATTCGTGGGACTAATGTGCAAGGCACGTGTCAAGAACTAGTATTATGAAATAAAGAAACTTTTAGTAAAACGAATACTAAAACTGTAAGTCAAACCAACCCATATATACTCGGGTTCTTTTTTCGATACCAAACTAAATCAAACCAAACCACTATCCAAGTTTTTTTTCGATTTGACTCATTTTGTGGTTGTTTCGGTTATCGATTCGATTTTGTACACCCCTAAGCGTTAGAGGACAAAATGAACCCTCTTCTCCGCTAAAGCGAAACATCACATTTATGCAAAATGGAGTAAAAATGTAATACATAACGAAGTGGGCTCATATGAACTCACTTGACCAACTGTAGGTCCACCCAAGATGGTGGAGCCAACATTTTTTGAAGGGCGTGCAAAATTTAAAGAAGCAACTAACCAAAAAAATTTAGTGAGTCAGTTCACATCTATTTTGCTCAATATAACGACTTTATCATCGATCAAGAAATCATCAAGTTTTCTATTCTCCCTTAAATTCATCAAATTTAGAGAAAGTGAAGGTATATCATGGCGGCGCTCATATATTCTCTCTTTTTCATGTATTTGGCGGTTGCTTACATGTTACATAATGGTGCATGTGAAATAATATAATCTATTGAAAATTTCTATTTAACTAACTATTGACCCCAATTTAAGTATTTTAATAGTTTATAACAAATGAATAATAAGCTTTAGGTAATTTTTGTATATATCATCTATAGGTTCTTCATACAAATTTATCATCTTCCGAAAATAGAAGAACTATTATTAAACTAGTGTAATAAAAAAAAAACTTATAAAAATAATTAAGGATAGAATCTGTATCTTAGCTAATATATGAATAGTCAACAAAAGAATTATTTTTGCTTGGAATTGACTTATTTAAAAAATTAGGTTTGTTACGTTTACAGACTATTAATTTACATAAATTTCCTTTGCCATATTCATATATAATGAAAATAAGGAACAAAATTCATATATTAGAGAGGAGTAATGGATGTTAGTCATTCTAATTTTTCCTGAAATGATTTAGTGTGAAAAGAAATTTATACCTATACTAAAAATAAGTAAAGAGAGTTATTCATTCAACCTTTTTCCTAAAATGATTTTGTGATATATTTTATTTTAATCTTTGAATCGCATGTTAATAACATGAAGCTAAAAGTAATAATATGAAATAAAAAAAGTAAAAATAATAAAGATTTTTTTTCTATTTACAAAGTGTATCTTAATATGTATAAATTTTTCAATTAGACAATCATCGCCAATTTTGTTAACATTTGGCTACCACTTGGCAACATGTCATACTTCTACACTTACTTAATGTAGAAGATTTTCCTTTTAAGTAGATTCATCATTGTACTTGGGCGGATCTTTCTTTCCAATGCATTTTTTGTATTTGCATAAATAGTGAGCACTCCTTTTCTTTTCTCTTTCAATTTTAGTAAAAACTCATTTTCTCACAGGTGGACTAACATATGGCGGCGGGTGCTTACCGGAAGGACACCAACACTATTCAGCTGGAAGTGATGTCGCCGGATCTTACTCCTCTCTTTCCGGAAATCCCTCTCAACGAATATGGTATCAAATCAACTCTGTATCTGTTTAAAATCCTATTGAGAAAGAAGAGACAATTAGGATTTCTACATATTTTTTGCTCAATAGGGCGGATCTGTAGAAATTAGGGTTTTGACATTTATTTTTTAGTTAAGAATTTAATTTTTTGACTGTAGGAAAACTAGGATTTATTCATATACTTTTTCAGTCAGAAACTTAATGTTATGACTTGTAGATACTAGGGTTTTAAATCAGTCAAAACTTAATTTTATGGCTTGTTAAAAATAGAGTTTGTTCATTTGCCTTTTCAATTGAAAACTTAATTTTATGCTTTTTGTTGTGGTTGGTGTAATATAGTTATGATAGGAATTTAGAATACTCACCAAGAATGTCCTGTATACTCATCGAGAAAGTCTTGGTATTACTGAAGTAAGTGGAAGAAATAAAAGACAAAGTTGTAGTATATGTTGTAGTCCGCGTGAATAGGGCAATGCAATTCTTTGGCTGAATATTAGAGCTATTTTAGTAGCTTTTATACATTAGATGAACCATTGGTGTAAAGGCTTATTTAGTAGTGGTGAATCTATAGTATCCCATTGAGGTTGACAGTCATTGTAAAACTAACTAAAAAGAGGAGAGAATTCCATCACATTGTCACCTCGATACTAGCAAGGATTCCTGTATGTTAGCAACGATTCCTGCATCATAAACAAATCACATCAGTCCCTGATGTGCTACAAGATAGCTAGGAAATGATTTCAATCGTCATGGGCAGATGATGATAAAAGACGATAGTCCAAGAGAGTTTAAATTAGGGCTAGGTAGTTAGAACTAGTGTTGAAGGGAGCATGAAGCGAATAAAATCAACAATGTCTTGCTTCACTTTGAGTGAAGCGAAGTGTTTGCTTCACCAAAGAAGAGCACATTTTATAAAGAAAGAAAGACTAGCACACATTTTAAAGAAAGAGTAAAATAGACCTTCTACAATGACAATACATATAAGCAAATCTTCAATTTTAAATGCTAATATATGCATCAAAAAAATCTTCAAAATATAAGAAAACTCAATATTAAAATAGAGACTTTAGCAATCCAAGGGTGGATCTAGGGGGGGTTTTTCCAGGGTATATATATATATGTTTAAAAATAGTCAGTGTAAAACTAGCTAAAAAAAGAAGAGAATTCCATCACATTGTCACTTGGATACTAGCAAGGTTTCTTGTATGTTAGCAACGATTCCTGCATCTTAAACAATTCACATCAGTCCTGATGTGTTGCAAGATAGCTAGGAAATGATTTCAATCATCATGGGCAGATGATGATAAAAGGTGATAGTCCAAGAGAGTTTAAATTAGAACTAGTGTTGAAGGGAGTATGAAGCGAATAAAATCAACAATGTCTTGCTTCACTTTGAGTGAAGCGAAGTGTTTGCTTCACCAAAGTGGAGCACACTTTATAAAGAAAGAAAGACTAGCACACATTTTAAAGAAAGACTAAAATAGACCTTATACAATGACAATACATATAAGGAAATTTTCAATTTTAATTGCTAATATATGTATCACAAAATTCGTCAAAATACAAGAAAAATCAATATTAAAATAGAGACTTAAGCAATCCAAGGGTGGATCTAGGGGTTTTTTCCAGGGGGTATATATATATATATATATATATATATTAGATATATATATATTAATAATAATATATATATATCTATATATATATAGATATATTATATATATATATATATATATATATATATATATATATATATATATATAGATGATAAAAATATATTATTATCTTTTTTTTTTTTGCATTACAGTAATTATAGAAAAAGTAATGAAAATATGTTTAAATAAATCAAAAGAAAGAGAGAGAGACAGCGCTATAAATCATGAAAAGCACTAAAAAGATTACTAAGTTCACAATCATATATGTTATGTATATAAATATTTAGGAATTCTTTTTAATACATATATACTAAACCTTATTTGGTTATGATGCTGATATTTGTTGCACTTAATTTTACTATTCTTTTCTTGTTTGGTTTCAGTGCTAAATGATATTTGTTTGTGCTGATTTTCCCCTTTTTAGAAGCTCCAAGTAGTCCTTTCTATTATGACAGTGATGATGAATGGGAAATGATGAGATTGAGAAGCACAGCTTCTATCGAAGTATCCTATGAACACTACCTCCGTACTGGGGTAATTAGTTTTTATTTCCTTTTGAGGTTAGTTCCGTACGTAATACTGTATAGGTATAATATAGTGGTAAAATTTCCAGGAAATTTTGTCCTATGAGTCCATACTTAGTGTAATTATGGGCATTAAGGATGTTGGAATGGTACCAGAAGATATCCTTCCTCCAAATGCTAGCAGTACATTGTATGTAGAGGTGGCACGTATCCTTTTCTTGTGAGGAAATTAGATTCTTGTTTTATTTATGGCCCATTTTAGTTTTTTCCTTTACTTCAGTTTTTGCAGACATATTCCGCCATTTTGGAGGTTACAAAGAAGTTAGGCTCGTACCAAAACCATCAATATATGTAAGAATATATACGTTTCAAATCATCATTTACTGATTAAAAATTCTGTCTACTGTTATTTTGGATTATCAACTTAATTAATTATACATGCAGCCTGGAGCCAATACCTTGATTCTTTGCTTTGTTGATTTTCTGAGTCCGCTTCATGCAGCTGCTGCAATGGATGCCTTACAAGGTGAGCTTCACATGTGCCTTTAACTCGTCATTTAATGAATCGATTGCTGCTTGAAAGAAAATTGTCAGACAATTTGCTGGTGTACACCGATCTATGAAAGAAAAATTTGTTGGGATGGCGTAGTAAAACTAATTAAATCTTGCAGGTTATAAATTCGACCTTGGTAAGCATGATTCAGGAAACTTATTGCTGCAATTTGCTCGCAATCCTGGTGCGAGGTCAGTCAGGTCAGGTGGAGGGAATCGTTGAAAATGTTGAAACTATGTGTATTTACAGGTACAAACCTTTGGTGCACTTGACCCTTTTAATATCGATGACCATGACATATGGTTATACAAAGTTACTAAATTGTGGAACTATACTTTTTTGTAGGACTTGCCATGTTTTGAGAGCGAAGTTATGATGCAAGCGTGTTTCTCTGATCATGTATATTAACTGTAGTTGCTGCTTAGCAGTTTGAAAATAAAGTTGCTTGTCAGATCAAATTGTTTAAATTTCTTTTTAAATTTACTACAACTTATGACATTATCAACTTGTGCTCTGTTGTTTAGTGTCTGATTACTGTCATTTGGGTCTGGAGACTTTTCAAGGTTAATCCTTGCTAGAAAGTGTATGTACTTTAATTCCATGGTGATGGTGATGGTAGTGGATTTTTATTTGGAGTCTATGATAGCACTTACTATATAATGTATGTGTAGAGTCTCCCAATATCTATATTATCCATTCTGAATGACCTCCCCCTTACAGACTCTAAAAATCCTTGTGAAGAACGTGACGACTTTTACCCAGGGGTAGCTATTATCTTACCAAATGCTAACAAAGATTGCCTCTCCATTAAAAACAATGGATTGCAGTAAAGGCTGGAGTCGGAAGCTTGCCATGAATGATAACTTGAGAAAAAAAGTTCCTAAACACTAATTCCAAGATGAGCCAAAACATCATAAAGAAATCCCAACTCTAGTACTTCTTTCTTCCGCTTTATTGATCTTGTTGAATGTTCGGCCTTCACTAGAAAAATTCTTTTGATTTCTGATTTTGCGAAAGACAATTGTTTTCTTCTTTAGCTTTGTGCTTGTATAGAGTTTGATTAAACCTTAGTCAGCTTCTACAAGAAAAGAAATTAATTTTCCTTAGAAAAATAATCGTTTTTCTTATGGAACTTGTTTGTCTCCTTACTTTTCCACATAGGAGTCGTTCGCCTTCATTCTTCTCCCAGTTTAACTTGGATTGATGTTTTGAACATGTTTTCCTATTTTATGAGTGATCTCTTCCCGCCTCTTTATTTTATTTTTGGAACATGCATGTAAACCTGGTTCATGTTTTCATCATCAAAAGTTATTTGAGATTTTGTCAAATCATCATCGTTGTCTCGGGTACCAAGTTTGTGTGTGGGCTTCATGAGAGTATCGGGTATGCAATGCAAGTTAGGATAAAAAAGAGTAGTATTAATTAAAGACTTAAACTAGACTGATGAAGTTTGTGTAAGACTGTAACGAGCATACTTAGCTTGCAACTAATCAATGCATAATCATTCCTTTTTGGCGAAATATACCGAGCTACTTAGTATTGAAGAACTCGGTAAACTTTCTAATCCTAGTTTTAGATATAAAGCAGTTTAAAAAACAGTCATATGAAACTCTACAAGCCTTAAATGAACCATAGTTATAGACATGAGTGGAAGTAGTAATAGTTTGGGAATTGAGAGCACTAATCACGAAGTAATTTTATTTAGTTTGTATCTTAAAGTGCGTTCATCTTTTAATGTTGGCTAAGGCTACAATCGTTGAGACAATTATCTAAATTTATGTTTTATCTTTTTTTTTAGTTACTTACCTGAATGGGGTCAATGGGTGATCGTGAAGATCCATGACCTAGGCTTGTGACCTCCATTGCACTTTGGAGGGGTGCCTGCCTAAGGTTGGCCCAAGTGGTTCAGCGTACGTCATAATTTGTTGCTGAGGGGGCCTGAGTTCGCGTGGCCCCAACCAAATCTAGTTTAATCTTTGGTTTTAATGGGCCTCTGATATCTAGCCCATCGTAGTTGAACAGATATTCTGTTATGCTATATTACTGCTGCTAAGATAGTTTAGCTGAACCTATGCTATAACTAACAGTATGTAAGATTATGAACAATCTCATGAATTATTATGTATACTAAAGAGCAACATTAGGATGGAGTTGTTCAAATGACCATTTTGATTTCATACTTAATTTTATTGCCCTTTTTATAGAAATGTTACTCAAATTTGTTTTTTGCCATTTGACTTCAAACTCATAATATAGAGACATTACTTAAAATATGATAGGAGAACTGTGGGCCTCGCCCGTCTACTACTTGAACTTAAGTAACTACAATTAAGAGAAAGATATTTGAGGCGATTCGGTCGGTAGATCTATCTATGTGCTAATACACACGAAAAATTGCGAAATTTACGCGCTTTTTATAAAATGGCCTCTAGATGTGAAAATTAGTGTGAAAAATAGTACGAGAATACGTAATGGTTCCCAAAATTCAATATGGAGGTATTCATAATATTTTTTTGAGAAAAACAATTTAGGTACTCCATAGGTTAGAACCATAGGCTAATTACACAAGAAAACTTGACTAACTTGCATAATTCCTAAAAAGGGCTTGTAGATGCAGAAATGAGAGTAAAAATATTGACGTAAATATACATGACGGTTCCCCAACTCAATACAGAGGTCCTCATAAAGTTTTTAGAAAATAGTATTTAGGGTGCTCCACGCACCTGATCAATGAGATAATACACACGAAAAAAAATGAGGAATTTGCGTAATTCCAAAAAAAAATTAGGGTGCTACAGGCGCCAGATCTATGGGCTAATACATACGAAAAATTGATAAATTTACGCAATTCATAAAAAAGGCCTCTGAATGCAGAAATGAGCATGGAAAAAAAGGTATGAGTATATGTGATAGTTCTCCTATTTAATACAGAGGTCCTCATAAATTTTTTTGACCAAAAACTTTTGGGTGCTCTTTGGCGCCAGATCCATGGCCTAATAGCAACAAAAATTTGAGGAATTTGTGCGATTCCTAAATAGTGCCTCTGGATGCGGATATGGATGTGAGAAATAATGAGAGTATACGTGATAGTTCCCCAAATCAATACAGAGGTCCTCATAAATTTTATTGATAAAAATATTTTGGGTTCTCCGAGCACTTGATCCATGGCTAATAGACACAGAAAAAATTAAGGAATTTGCGCAATTTCTTAAAAAGGAAAAGTTGATTCAAAAGTGGTGTGAGTATATTTGATGGTTCCCCAACTCAATATGTAGGTCTTCATAAAAGTTTTTGAGAAACTTTATTTGGGTGCTTCGGGCGCCAGATTTATGGGCTAATTAATTCATTCTAAAAGTTGACAAATTTGTGTGATTCTTAGAAAAGGCATGTAGATGACGAAATGGACGTGAAAAAATAATTTGAGTATACATGATGATTCCCTAACTCTATACAAAGGTCCTTATAAATTTTTTGAAAGAGAAATTTGGGTGCTCGAGACACCATATCCATGGGCTAATACATACGAAAAATTAAGGAATTCACGCAATTCCTAAAAATGGCATGTAGATGCGAAAATAAGAGTGAAAAAAAATGTGTGACTATACAGGATGGTTCCCAACTTAATACGAAAGTCCTCTTAATGTTCTTTGAGAAAAAAAGGAGTGTTTCGATCCCCAATTCTTCAGGCTAATACACACAAAAAATTGAATAATTTGCGTAATTCCTAAAAAAGGGCCTCTAGATGCTGAAATAGATGTGAAAAAAATGGTTTTAATATTTGTGACGGTTCCCAACTCAATATAGAAGTTCTTAAAGCTTTTTGAGAATTTTTTTTGAGTGCTTTGGGCACCAGATCAATAGGCTAATACACACGAAAAACATAGGAATTTCTGCGATTCCAAAAAAGGTATGTGAATGCGGAAATGGACGTGAAAATAAATATGTGAGATTATACGCGATGGTTCCCCAACTCAATATAGACGTTCTTAAAAAAATTTTTGGGAAACTAATTGGGTGTTTCAGACGCTAGATCCATAAGCTAATACACATAAAATTGAGAAATTTGCGCGATTCCAAAAAAAAGTCCATCAAATAAAAAAATGGGCGTGAAAAAAATTGTGTGAGTATACCTGATGGTTCCCCAACTCAATACGGAGGTCCTGATAAAATTATTTGAGAAAAAATATTGGAGTTCCTCACGCCAGAACCATGGGCTTATACACGCAAAAATTGATGAATTTGCGCAATTTTAAATAAAGGGCTTGTAGATGCAGAAATGGGCGTGAAAATTTTAGTGTGATTATATGTTATGGTTCCCCAACTCAATATGGAGGTTGTTATAATGCTTTTTGGGAAAAAAGATTGGGTTCTCCGAAAGCCATATTCATCGGCTAATACAAACAGAAAATTGAGAAATTTATGCAATTACTAAAAAGGGCGAGTAATTGAGGAAATGGATATAAAAAAATAGTGTGAATATACATGATGGTTACTCAATAAGTATGTCCTCATAAAGTATTTTGAGAAAAATAATTTTGGGTGCTTCGGGATCCAGATCCATGGAGTAATACACATGAAAAATTGATGAACTTATGCGATTCCTAAAAAAAGGCATGTAAATGCACAAATGAGCTTCAAAAAATGGTGTGAGTATACATGAATGTTTCCAACTCAATACAAAGGTCCACATAATTTTTTTTAAGAAAAAAATGGGGTGTTTTGTGCGCCAGGTCCGTGGGCTAATACACACGAAAAATTGAGAAATTTGCATGATTCCAATAAAAGGGCCTCTAGATACGGAAATGTGTGTGAATGAAATAGTGTGAGTATACGTGATGGTTCCCAAACTCAATACTAAGTTCTTCATAATGCTTTTGATAAAAAGAATTTGGGTGCTTCGGGCTCCAGACACACACGGGCTAATACACCCGAAAATTGAGCAATTTGTGAGATTCTAAAAATGGGCCTGTAGATGATGAAATTGACGTGAAAAAATGGTGTGAGTATAAGTTATAGTTCCCCAACTCAATACGGAGGTCCTCATAATTTTTTTTGAGAAAGACAATTTGGGTGACTTAGGCGCCAGATCAATGAGATTATACATAGGAAAATTTAGGAATATTTGTGATTTCTAAAAAGGACTTATAAATTCACAAATGGGCGTGAAATAATTGGTGCGAGTATACGTTATAGCTCCGCAATTCAATACGAAGTCCTCATAATATTTTTGAGAAAAAAATTTAGGGTGCTCTGGCGCCAAATCCATGGTCTTATACGCATGAAAAGTTGAGGAATTTGAGCAAAGGATTAGTAAATACAAAAATGTGCTTGAAAAAATAATGTGAGTAAACATGATGGTTACCCAACTTAATAAGGAGTTCCTCACAAAATTTTTGAGAAAATTGTTTGTTGCTCCAGGCCCTTGATCCGTTGGCATCAACACACGAAAAATTAAGGAATTTAGGCGATTTCTAAAAAGGGCTTGAAGATGTGGAAATGGGAGTGAAATAATAAGTGCGAGTATATGTGATTGCTTCCCAACTCAATACGGATGTCCTCATAAAGTTTTTTTGAAATTTCTTTTTGGTGCTCTAGGCTCTAGATCCATAGGTTAATACACACGAAAATTGAGGACTTTGCCCAATTCCTATAAAGGGCCTCTAGATGCGGAAACATACCTGAAAAATGGTGTGAGTATACGTGTTGGTTCCCAACTCAATACGGAGGTACTCGTAATGCTTTTTTTGTTATAAAATTAGGGTGTTTCGAGCGCCAGATCTGTGGACTAATAGACATGAAAAAATGAAGAATTTGTGTGAATCCTTAAAAAAACCTATAGCTGCGGAAATGACATGAAAAAAAATTGTTTGAGTATACAAGTTGGTTCTCCATATAAATACGGAGTAGTCCATACTAATCCTGGTACTGTAAGGTCTTTTCCTAATTATCTTAGACCTCATCATTGATGTGTTAGTCTTATTCATAAGTGCAAACTATAAATATACGGGTAATTCATCCATTTACGTATTTCCCCGCGGTACTTATCTAATCTAGTATAATAGGATGAATCAGAAGACGATTTAATACATTTAGGTATAGGGGCTGAATCCGTCAATCGTATAGATAGAATATAATGATAGTAGGCTTGGGAGATCTCTTTAAGCCGCTTATACCATATATCCCTCTTTTTTTTCTCATAAATTTTATTGAGAAAAAAGTTTCGGTGCTCTAGGTTCTTTATCCATGGGATAATACACACGAAAAATTGAGGAATCTGCGTGGTTCCTAAAAAAAGGCCTCTAGATGCGGAAATGAGCATAAAAGAAATTATGTGAGTATACATGATGGTTCTCCAACTCAATACAGCGGTCGTCGTAAAGTTTTTTGAGAAAATATAATTTGGGTTCTCCGAGCGCCAGATCCATGGGCTACTACACACGAAAAATTGAGGAACTTGTGTGATTCTTAAAAAAGGGTCTGTAGATGCGGAAATGGACGTGAAAAAATGGTGTGTGTATACGTAATGGTTCTCCAAATCAATAAAGAGATCTTCATAATGTTTTTTCAGAATTTTTTGGGAGCTAGAGGCGCCAAATCCATCAATCGGCTAATACACATGAAAAAATGAGATATTTTAGCAATTTCCAGAAACGGCCTGTAGATGCGGCAAATGGGCTTGAAAAAAATGGTGTGTGTATACATGATGGTTCCCTGACTCAATAAGGAGGTCCTCATAAAGTTTTTTCAGAATAAAAATATGGGTACTATGGGCTTCAAAACAGTGGGCTATTACGCCCAAAAAATTGAGGAATTTGCATGATTCCTAAAATGGCATGTAGATGCAGAATTGCATGTAAAAAAATGGTGTGACTATATTTGATTGTTCCCCAACTTAATACGGAGGTCCTCATAAAATAATTTGAGAAAAAATTTGGTGCTCCAGGCACTAGATCCATCGGCTAATACAAATGAAAGATTGAGAAATTTGCGCGATTCCTAAAGAGGGGCCTCTAGATGTAGAAATGAACATGAAAAATGATGTGAGTATACATGACGGTTACTCAATATAAAGGTCCTCATAAAGTTTTCCGAATAAAATTAATTTGGGTGCTGCAGAAGCCAAATCCGTGGTCTAATACACACGAAAAATAGAGAAATTTGCGCAATACCTAAAAAAGGCCTATAAATGCGAAAGTAAGCTTGAAAAGTAGTATGAGAATACGTGATAGTTTCCCAACTCAATAATGATGTCCTACTGATGTTTCTTGAAAATAAAAATTTTCGGTGCTTCGGACGCCAGATTTATGGGCATTAACACACAAAAAAGTAAGGAATTTGCGTCATTTCTAATAAACGATGTGTAGATGCGGAAATGGGTGCGAAAAAAATAGTACGACTATACGTGATTGTTCCCAAGTCAATAATAGAGGTCCTCGTAAATTTTTTAAGAAAAGTTTTTTAGGTACTCCAGGCAGAACACACAAAAGATTTTTAAGAGAGCTTGTACATGCGTAAATGGACATAAAAAATTGTGTTAGTATACGTGATGGTTCCCCAACTCAATAAGGAGGTCCTCATAAATTATTTTGAGAAAAAATATTTTGGCTGCTCTAGGCACTAGATCCATTGGCTTAATATATAGAAAATTGAGGGATTTGCACAACTTCCAAAAAAAGACATGTAAATGGAAAATGAGTGTGAAAAAAATGATGCGAGTATATTTTATAATCCCCAACTCAACACGGAGGTCCTCATAAAAGTTTTTAAAAATAAATTTTTGGTTGCTTCTGGCGCCAGATCCATGGGCTAATACATGCAAAAAATCAAGAAATTAGTGCAATTCATATATTAAGAGCCAAAAAATGTGGAATCCAACATGAAAAAAATGGTGCGATTATTCATGATATTTTCTAACTCAATACAGAGATCCTTATAAATTTTTTTGAGAAAAAATATTTTAGGTGTTCTAGCGCCAGATCCATGTGCTTAATACACACGAAAAATTGAGTAATTGCTCGATTTCTGAAAAAAGACATGTAAATATGAAGATAAGCGTGAAAAAAATGGTGAAAGTATACGTTATGATTACCCAACTAAATATGGAGGTCCTCATAAAGCTTTTTGAGAGAAAAAATGTAGGTGCTCCTGGTGCTAGATCCATAGGCTAATATACATGAAAAATAATAAAAATTGCACAATTTCTAAAAGGGAAAAGGGTCTGATATACCCTCAAATTTGTCATTTAGAGCTGATATACCTCTTGTGTATGAAAGTGGCTCATATATACCCCTACTTGTAAACAAATGACTCACATATACCTTTCCTCTAACGGAAATGAAAAAATATAATTAATTTAAATTTTTATTATTTTTTTTTAAAAAATATAATCCCATATGAGTAAATTTAATCCTCATCAAACATATTTTTTGACTTTTTTTATTTCAATGACTAATTTATAATTATTATTTTGATAACCAAATTTATTGATGTTTCACTAATATTCTTGTAAAACTTATTGTAGATGACCAAATTTTTTCTTCGAATACGAAATTAAATTACAATACACACAAAATAATAGTTTAATTTTTTTCTTTAAACTAAGGAATGAAAGAAAAAACAAAAATAAGAATAAGAAACTCAAATTAATTATAATAAAGAAGTCAAAACATAACTTAGTATGAAAAAAATTAAAATATACCTTGAACTTTGATAGAAGAATCATATTACCCCTAAATAATTTTTTAAAACAAAATTAGAAGTAATAGATATAAATTTAAAACTTATTTTTTAAATTCCGTTAAATGAAGGGTATATGTGAGCCATTTGCAACGGCAGGGGTATATGTGTGCCGTTGTATAACGGTAAGGGCATATATGAGCCACTTTATAACGAGGGGTATATCAGCTCCAAATGACAAAGTTGAGGGGTTATCAGACCCTTTTCCCTTTCTAAAAAAATGTTTGTACATACGGAAATAGGCTACAAAAATTAGTGTGAGTATAGATGATGAATCCCAAATCAATAAGGAGGTCCTCATACATTTTTTTAGAATAAAATTTTGGGTGCTCCGAGTGCTAGAACCGTGGATTAATACAATAAAAAAATTGAGAAATTTGTGTAATTCTTAAAAAGGGCATGTATATGCGGAATAGGCGTGAAAAAATGATGTGAGTATACGTGATTGTTCCCCAACTCAACACGGAGTTCCTCATAAAGTTTTTTGAAAAATTAAATTGGGTACTCCAGACACTAGATCCATGGGTCAATACACATGAAATATTGAAAGATTTATATGATTCCCAAAAAGAGCCTGTAGATACGGATCTAGACATAAAAAATGGTGTGAGTATACGTGATGTTTCTCCAACTATATATGTAGGTTCTCATAAAGATTTTTTAGAAATAAAATTTGGGTGCTCCCGGCGCCAGATCCATAAGTTAATATACATGAAAAATTGAGAAATTTGCATGATTTCTAAAAAGGGTCTGTAGATGATGAAATGGACGTGAAAAAATAGGTATGAGTATATGTGATGCTTACAAATATAATACAGAGGTCCTCATAATGTTTTTTAGAAATTTTTTTGGGGTGCTTCTATGCCAGATCCATGGGCTAATAAACACGAAAAACTAAGAAATTTGCGCAATTCCTATAAAAGGGGTTTGAGATGTGAAAATGATCTTGAAAAAATGGTGTGAGTATACCAGCTGATTCCTGGACTCAATAAGGAGGTCCTCATATTTTTTTTTGAATAAAATCGTTGGTGCTCTGGGCGCCAGAATTGTGGGCTAATACACATGAAAAAATGAGAATTTTTGTGTGATTCCTTAAAAGGGCTTGTAGATGCGAAAATGGTCATGAACAAATGGTGCGAGTATATAAGTGAGTGTTCCCCAACTCAATATAGAGGTCATCATAATGCTTTTTGATAAAAAAAATTGGGTGCTTCGGGCGTCAGATCCATGGGCTAATTCACACTAAAAATTGAAGAATTCACGTGATTCCAAAAAAAAAAAGTTTTGTAGATACAAAAATGGACATGAAAAATTTGTGTGAGTATAAGTGATAGTTTACCCCTCAATACGGAGGTGCTAATAAATTATTTTGAGAAAAGAAGATTTTAGGTGCTCTAAGTGTCAGATCCATGGGCTAATACACACGAAAAATTGAGAAATTTATACGATTTCTAAAAGGACATGTAAATACGGAAATACGTGTGAAAAAAAATATGTGAGTATATGTGATGATTTTCCAACTCAATCAAAAGAAAATATGACCTTATCTAATTTCCTTTATCATCTATGATATTAATATCTTATACTTTCTTTTGGTTATCCAGAAACTATTTACTTTCTCAAATGTGATTTCCTTAAAATAAAACATGGGATTAATAGAGATGCTTTAACAACATTGCAATTTAATATAATGAATATGCAATGCAAATTTGGTTTAAAAGAGTAGTTTTAATTGAAGACTTAAACTATACAGGTCAAGTTTGTGCAAAACCTTGAAGAACTCATTTGACTTTCTAATCCTATGTTCATATATAAATCAGTTAAAAATAAGTCATTATGAAATTCGACAAGCCTTAATTGAATCAAATTTATAAACACGAGAGGAAATAATAATTGTTTGGGAGCACGAATATGTTAGGATCGAAAATAAGCAGGTGTAAATGCGGAAGCTAGCAAAGCAAACCTCGAAAGACCACGAGTAAGAAGACAACGAGAAATACACCAAAAATACACAAAGATACATGGGAGGTTCGCACAGTGATAACATATCAAGCTTGTGACCCATAAATTATCTCCCTAACCAAAACTCTCAAAGCCCTTAGACTACATTGTTTGATTAAGTTAGAAGGAACATGCCTCTATTTATAGAGTCCTAAACTTTTTCCTACCAGAAAAAGTATTAGTCAATCCAAAACTTTTTTCTAAAAGGAAAACCTATTTATGGTAAGAAATCAGGGCAAATAAAATCTAACAGAATCATCAAGTACTTATATTTTGTAATCCGTACTTATAGTAGTTCATATTTTAAAGTGTGTTTATATGTTATTGTTGTCTAAGACTACAATTTTGTTTTTTAAGTAACTAATCCATTTCAACGATGAAAATTTTGATATATATACAGAAGAATCCAGTTATCCCACATCGACATATAGGGAAAATGGAGACAGAAGGAGGAGGTATAATATTGGGCCAAGTAGGATAAAATAACATACTTACCTGGACGGGGTCAATGGTTGATCATGAAGGCCCATGGCCTAGGCTTATGACCTCCATTGCACTTTGAAGGGGTACTTGCCTAAGGTCGGCCCAAGTGGTCGAGCCTACGTCATAATTTGTTGCTGAAGAGGCTTGCGTTCGCGCGGCCCCTGCCAATTCTTGTTTAATCTTTGGTGGGCTGTAGATCTAAATAATACATGTGTTGCCCAGAGGCCACTCTTTAGCCCAGCATGGTTGAACATATATCATCATCCGCATATGACTACTGCTAAGATAGTTTTAACTGAACCTATGCTAAAACTAACAACAAGTAAGATAGTTTTAACTGAACCTTAGTAATTATATATATGAACGTTCAGCAATTTTATAGTTTCTAAGAACCTAAAAGTACTTTTTAATAAATAAACCTTGCACCATAGGAGTATTTTTTTTTGTGTTTTTAATAATTAGTTATTTATAAGTAATTTTAGATTGAGTTGAACAAATTAAATCTCTCATATATAAACAAGTTTTCATTTTAAGTGAATTCTTTATTTAGCTTCGCCTATAAGAGAAGACATTAAGTTTTCTATTCTCTCCTTAAATTCATTAAATTTATAGAAAGTGAAGGTATATCACTGGTGGGTGCTCGTATATTTTTCTCTTTGTCATGTAACATGGTGGTTGGTTACATAATTTGCATTGTGAAATAATATAATCTATTGAAAATTGCTATTTAACTAACTATTGACCCATAATTTATGTATTTTAATAGTTTATGACAAATGAATAATAAGGTTAAGCTAATTTTTATATATCTCATCCATAGGTTCTTCAAATAAGTTTATCATCTTCCAAAAATAGAAGAACTATTATTAAACTAGTGTAATCAAAAACAATTTTTAAAAATATTTGTTCATAGAATCTCTATCACAACTAATATATGAATAGTCAACAAAAGAATTTTTTTGCTAGGAATTGACTTATTTAAAAATTTAGGTTTGTTACATTTACAGACCATTTAATTTACATAAATTTTCTTTGGCATATTCAAATATAATAAAAATAGTGAAAACAATTCATATATTAGAGATGAGTAATAGATGGTTAGTCGTTCTTTTTCCTGAAATGATTAGTGTACAAAGAAATTTATACCTATATTAAAAATAAGTAATGGAGAGTTATTCATTCAATCTTTTTTGTAAAATGATTTTGTGAAATTCTTTTATTTTTAATCTTTGAACCGCATGTTAATAACATTAAGCTAAAAGTAATAATATGAAATAAAAAAGTAAAAAAATAAAGAATTTTTTTCTATTTACAAAGTGTATCTAAATATGCATAATTTTTTAATTAGACAATCATGGCCAATTTTTTTAACATTAGGCTGCCACTTGGCAACATGTGATACTTCTACCCTTACTTAATATAGAAGATTTTCATTTTAAGTAAATTCATCATTGTACTTGGGCGGATATTTCTTTACAATGCATTTTTTTGTCTTTCCTTAAATAATGAGCACTCCTCAATTACATCGATTCTGAACTACGTCCAACCAAATATTCTTGCCCTTTTCCTTTCTCTTTCAATTTTAGTGGAAACTCATTTTCTCTCCGGTGGACTAACATATGGCGGTGGGTGCTTACCGGAAGGACACCAACACTGTGCAGCTGGAAGTGATGTCGCCGGATCTTACTCCCGTCTTCGCGGAAATCCCTCTCAACGAATACGGTATCAAATAAACTCTGTATCTTTTAAAATCCTATCGAGAAAGAAGAGACAATTTAAGATTTCAACATATTTTTTGCTCAATAGGGTGGATTTGTAGAAATTAGGGTTTTTACATTTATTTTTTAGTTAAGAATTTAATTTTTATGACTTGTAGAAACTGAGATTTATTCATATACTTTTTTAGTCAGAAACTTAATTCTTATGAGTTGTAGATACTGGGGTTTATTAAATCAGTCAGAAATTAAATTTTATGGCTTGTCGAAAATGAGTTTGTTATTTGCCTTTTCAATTATAAACTTAATTTGTATGCTTTTTGCTGTGGTTTGTGTAATATAGTTATGATAGGAATTGAGAATACTCACCAAGAATGTCTTGTATACTCATCAAGAAAGTCTTTGGTATTACTGAAGTAAGTGGAGGAAATAAAAAAAAAGGTGTAGTATATGTTTGTAGTCCGCGTGAATAGGGCAAATCAATTTTTCGGGGCTCAATATTAGAGCTATTTTTGTAGCTTTTATACATTAGATGAACCTTTTGGTGTAAGGCCTTATTTAGTAGTGGTGAATCTATAGTAGTTAAAAAGAGGAATTCCTGCATCATAAACAATTCACATCAGCCCCTGATGTCCTGCAAGATAGCTAGGAAATGATTTCGATCATAATGGGCAGATAATGATAAAAGACGATAGTCCAAGAGAGTTCAAATTAGGGCTAGGTAGTTAGAACTAGTGTTGAAGGGAGCATGAAGCGAAAAAAAATCAACAATGTCTTGCTTCACTTTGAGTGAAGCAAAGTGTTTGCTTCCCCAAAGTGGAGCATACTTTATTAAGAAAGAAAGACTAGCACACACTTTAAAGAAAGACTAAAATAGACCTTGTACAATGACAATACATATAAGCAAATCTTCAATTTAAATGCTAATATATGTATCACAAAATTCTTCAAAATACAAGAAAAATCAATATTAAAATAGAGACTTTAGCAATCCAAGGGTGGATCTAGGGGTTTTTCCAGGGTGTATATATATATATAATTCAATTATTATATAATACGATTTTAGTATATAATTTATGTCAAACTATTATCTTCACTTGTGAATACAACTCAAATTTAACAAAGTTAATTAACTACCTAAGTTAGATAACAAAAATCTATTATTATCTTTTTTTCTTTGTAGCATAACAGTAATTATATTAAAAGTAATGAAAAATATGTTTAAAAAAAATCAAAAAGAGAGAGAGAGAGAGAGAGAGAGAGAGAGAGAGAGAGAGAGAGAGGGGTCTAGATCATGAAAAGCACTAAAAATGATTAATAAGTTTACAATTATATATTTATATGCATATAAATATTTAGGAATTCTTTTAATACACATACAAAACCTTATTTGGTTATCTTAGGTTGATGCTAATATTTGTTGCACTTAATTTTAATAATTCTTATCTTGTTTGATTTTAGTGTTAAATGATATTTGTTTGTGCTGATTTTCCCCTTTTTAGAAGCTCCAGGTAGTCCTTTCTATTATGACAATGATGATGAATGGGGAATGATGAGATTGAGAAGCACAGCTTGTATCGAAGCATGTATGAACACTACCTCCGTACTGGGGTACTTAGTTTTTATATTCCTTTTGAGGTTGGTTCCGTACGTAATACTGTATATATAGGTCTAATATATATAGTGGTAAAGTATCCAGGAAATTTTGTCCCATGAGTCCATACTTAGTGTAATTATGGGCATTGAGGATGTTGGAATGGTACCAGAAGATATCCTTCCTCCAAATGCTAGCAGTACATTGTATGTAGAGGGTTTGCATGAGGACTGTACAACAAGAGAGGTGGCACGTATCCTTTTCTTGTGTTGAAATTAGCTTATTGTTTTAATTATGGCCCATTCTAGTTTTTCCCTTTACTTTAGTTTTTGCAGACATATTCCGCCATTTTGGAGGTTACAAAGAAGTTAGGCTTGTACCAGAACCATCAATATATGTAAGAATATATACGTTTCACATCATCATCTACTAATTAAAAATTATGTCTACTGATTATCAACTTATATGCAGCCTGGAGTCAATACCTTGATTCATTGCTTTGTTGATTTTGTGAGTCCGCTTCATGCAGCTGCTGCAATGGATGCCTTACAAGGTGAGCTTCACACTCTCTTTTTTCTACCTCATAATTATGAATGCTCAATTTATAATTAATCAGAGTACTAAACAAAATCAATGTTGTGTGAATATTCTAAAATTTTGGTCTTTAAACTTTCGTACAAGTTGAAGGACATTTCATGAATGCTTGACAGAAAATTGTCGGACAATTTGCTAGTGTACATCGATCTATGAAAGAGAAATTTGTTGGGATAACGGTGTAGTAAAACTAATCAAATCTTGCAGGTTATAAATTCGACCTTGATGAGCATGATTCAGGCAACTTAATGCTGCAATTTGCTCGCAATCCTGGTGTGACGTCAGCTGGAGGGGATTGTTGAAACTATGTGTATTTACAGGTACAAACCTTTGGTGCGCTTGACCCTTTTATTATCGATGACCATAATCACTAAATACGATGATAAATAGTTACAAAGTTACTAAATGTGGAACTATACTTTTGTGTAGGACTTGCCATGTTTGGAGAGCGACATCATGCTGCAAGCGTGCTTCTCTGATCATGTATATTAACTGTAGCTGGTGCTTAGCTGTTTGAAGATAATGTTGCTTGTCAGATCAAATATAATTGTTTAAATTTCTTTTTAAAATTCGCTACAACTTATGACATTATCAACTTGTGCTCTGTTGTTTAGTGTGTGATTGTTGTCATTCAGGTCAGGAGACTTTTTAATTGTAGAAATAAAATCCTTGGTGATGGTGATGGTTTGTAGATTTTTATTTGAAGTCTATGAAACCATTCTTAATGACCTCCGTTTACAGTCACTAAAAATCCTAGTGAAAAACATGACGACCTTTACCTCGCCATGAATGAAATACTTGAGGAAAAGAAAAAGAAGAAGAAAAATACATAGTCTAAACTGTAAGAGTTAGTGTTTCAATTAATTTTGAAACAAATTCATCCGTTTTGAAATATCAACTTCATGAATGTGAGTTGTAACATTCATTTACTTTAATTTTTTGTAATAAACTTTTGCAATAAGTTTTTGTTAATTCTACGTTATGGGTTTTTTTTTGAAAGACAAATTTTTTGTTTCAATTCATGAACCTAATAATTCTATAATTAAAAATCTTTTCTTGCAAAATTTTTTATCCTATAAATTGAGTTTCCTTTGGTTGAAAAAGAGAAGCATTTAAAACAAAAATACTTTCCTTTGAAAACACTTGTGAGACATTGATCAAAAGGTGAAATCACCAATTCAAGAATAGAAGAGCAACATTCTTGAATGCTACTTGTTTTGGGCTTAGTTGAATCCCGAAGATAGAGTTGTTATTTATTCTTCCGATTGCTCGTGGGAGAGACTCCAACTATCTTCAAAAACGTATTAACGTGCCTCTAAGCCAAGCAAGTTTTATTTTGTATTCCTTGTAATTTTCATCATTCTGTTCATTTGTTCTAACAATTTGAAGATAGTTGTCTCTATGGCATCCACATCAATAACGAACAATGTTCCATCTTTGCCTAATCCTAATTTTGAAATATTTGATAGAAAAGACTTTTCTAGATGGCGTGGAAAGATGGAATTCTTTTTAAGACGATTAAAGCTAGCATATGTTCTGAGAAACCTTGTCCTGAGGCTCCTAGTTCTGATGGTAGCAACTGACGAGGCTACTTTAATTAAAGAACAAATTTCCAAATGGCAAGATGATGATTACTTATGCAAGAATTATATTCTTGGAGGAATGTCCAATAAATATATATGATCAATATTATATTAAGTGTAAATTTGCTAAGGAGATTTGGGATACTCTTAAAGCTATTCATTTAGCAGAAGAGGCGAGTTCAAAGAAATTTCTTGTTTCAAATTATATGGAGTTCAAAATGGTTGATGACAAGTCAATCACTGAACAAGTACAAGAATTTCAACTTATAGCTAATAAAATTGTTATAACTGGAATTGCTCTTGATGAAAACTTTCATGTTGGTGCGATTGTCTCAAAACTTCCTCCATCTTGGAAAGAGTACAGAAGCAAACTCTTACACAAGAAGGAAGATTTGACTCTTGAACAATTATTGCAACACTTGCAAATTGAACAAGAGACACGATACCGCGACAATAACATCTTGAGGGAGCCTATCATGAAAGCTCATGTTGTTGAAGAAAAGATCAAAAAGGAACCTGCCAATAATAAATTTTTGAAGGCAAAGAAAAGAAGAGTAAAATTTCAAGCGTACTAATTCTAATTCTAAGTCGATTGAATGTTATCATTGTCATAAAATTGGTCATTATGCACGTGATTGTAAAATTCTTAAAGCTGAAAAGAAGAAAGAAAAGGCAAATAACAATACAAAAAATGAACTGGTGGCAATGGTCAAGAGCATTTGTAGCGGGAGATCAAGTGGAATGGTGGATAGACACTGGTGCAACTCGTCATATATCAGGTAATCGAAATTCTTTCACGACATATGAATTAGTGGGGGGCGATAAAGTTTTGCATATGGGAAACTCATCCTGCTAAGGTTGTGGGAAAGGGAACTGTTGAACTAAAATTCACTTCGGAAAGATTGTCACATTGATAGACGTATTGCATGTTCCTGATATTCGAAAGAACTTGGTGTCAGGTACGCTTCTTTCGAAGCATGGTTTTAAAATGATTTTGAGGCAGATAAATTTATTTTGTCTAAACAAGGCATGTTTGTTGGAAAAGGTTATGCTACAAATGGCATGTTCAAACTCAATATTGAAAATGAAAATATTTCTGCTTATATTGTGGAGTCTTTAGATTTATGGCATGAACGTCTTGGTCATGTGAATTTTAGATCCATTAAACTTATGATGAAAAATGGATTAATTAAAGACTGTGGAAAGGATCATGTTGCTAAGTGTATTACCTGTAGTAAATGTAAAATAACAAAGAAACCTTTTAAGTCTGTTGAAAGGATATCCACACTTTTGGAATTAATCCACACTGATATTGTGAGATGGATTGTTTATCACGTCATGGAAAGAGATATTTTATCACTTTCATTGACGATTACTCAAGGTATACATATGTCTTTCCATTAAAAACAAAAGATGAGGCATTTGAGACTTTTAAAACATATAAAGCAGAAGTTGAAAATAAATTGAGTTTGAAGATTAAATCAATTAGATCTGATAGAGGTGGAGAATATTTAAAATCAAATTTATTGATTTTTGTGAAAAAGAAGGCATTGAGAAACAATTGACTATGTCTTATACACCACAACAAAATGGTGTAGCAGAAAGAAAAAAAATAGAACTCTCATTGAAATGGTTAACTCTATGCTTTATGGATCTGGTATCACTGAAAATTTGTGGACTGAAGCCTTATTTTCTGCAAGTCATATTTTGAATCGAATTCATTCCAAGAAACATGATTCATCTCCATATGAACTTTGGAAGAATCGAAAGCCAAATATAAATTATTTTAAAGTATGGGGTTGTTTGGCTCATGTTAGATTACCAGATCAACAATTGACTAAGATTGGATATAGAGGAGTAGATTGTGTATTTATTGGTTATTCACAAACCAGTAAGGCTTATAGATTTTTGAATCTTGAGACTCCAAGCCCTCACACAATTATTGAATCGTTGCATGCTAACTTTTTTGAGCAAATATTTCCTAAGAAAAAAGAGTCTTTGGAACAAAATACAAGTTCTTCTATATCTACTCTTAAAAGAAAAATAGTTGAACCTTTGGAAAGAAAGTCAACCAAGAGTAGTAGTGCAAGATCAGCCAAACCAAGAGACTTTGGACCAAATTTTCAAGTCTATTTAGTGGAAAGGGATCCTGAAAGTTATGCTGAAGCAATGGCTTCACATGATGCTCCTTTCTGGCGTGAAGCTATTGATGATGAAATGCACTCCATTATGTCAAACAATACATGGATTTTATCAGACCTCCCTCCTGGATGTAAGTCTATTGGTTGTAGATGGATCTTTAGAAAGAAATTAAAATCTGATGGAACCTTAGATAAGTACAAAGCTCGTTTGGTGGCAAAAGGTTTTACTCAATTGAAAGATATTGATTATTTTGATACATTTGCACCTGTAGCTCGAATGACTTCTATTCGACTCTTGATTGCTTTAGCCGCAATTCATAGCCTGGTAATACATCAAATGGATGTGAAGACTGCATTTCTGAATGGAGATCTAGATGAAGAGGTTTACATGAAACAACCAGAAGGATTTGTCGTTCCTGGTCAAGAACACAAAGTTTGTAAGCTTCTTAAATCTCTTTATGGATTAAAACAAGCTCCAAAACAATGGAATGAGAAATTTAGAAGAGTAATGATTTCTAATGGTTACTCAATCAATGGTGGTGATATTTGTATATTTAGCAAATTTCAAGAAAAATCTGGTGTTATAATATGTCTTTATGTAGATGATATGTTGATCTTTGGAACTGATATTGAAAGAGTCAAAGAAACAAAAATTTTTCTAGCTTCTCAATTTGAAATGAAAGATCTTGGAGAAGCTGATGTAATTCTGGGTATTAAAATTATAAGATCAGCGAATGGCTTGACTCTTACTCAATCAAGTTATATTGAGAAAGTTCTAAAGAGGTTTGGTCACTTTGATGACAAACCTGCTCCTACACCATTTGATCCTAGCATCAAACTAATGCGGAACTCTAGTGATGTTCTCGATCAGCTGACATATTCTCAGATTGTTGGGAGTCTTATGTATGCCATGCATTGTACAGGCCAGCCGATATTGGTACGCAGTAGTAGGAACTTTGAGCAAGTTTACTAGTAATCCCGGAGTTGAACATTGGAATGCCTTAATTCGTTTTTAAGATACCTAAAGGGTACAATTAATGTTGGCCTGCATTATTCTACATTTCCCATTGTTCTTGAAGGCTATAGTGATGCTACTTGGAATTCTGATCCGAATGACTCTAAATCTATTACTGCTTGGATTTTCACTTTGGCTGGAGCAGCGATCTCTTGGAAATCAAAGAAGCAAACATGTATTACTCATTCAACCATGGAGTCAGAATTATAGCTATGTCTTCTGCTGGAGAAGAAGCTGATTGGTTGCGATCAATGCTGATAGATATTCCTTTATGGAGTAAGCCATACCACCTTTAACTATCTATTGTGATAATCAAGCTGCTATATTTCGGGCTTCAGTGAGTGCTATAATGGCAAGTCGAGACAAGTTCGTCTCAAACATAATCATGTCAGGAGATTATTGGAGGAAGGCGTGATATCGCTTCAATATGTGAAGTCCAGATTTAATTTAGCGGATCCTTTGTCTAAAGGGTTAGGCAAAGAGTTAGTGGTGGAAACTTGTAATGAGATGGGAATAAAGCCTGTTGTAAATTAATTGTACTTTATGGTAACCCTACCTAATGATGTAATCTTGGTTCAAAGGGAAAAAACAAGTAAAGTTACAATTGTGAAGCACATCAATAAAATTCTCATTTTCAAAATAAAATGAAATAAGTAGATGTGCATGATTGAGATTCGTTTCTCTTCATAAATTTATAAGACCAATCTCGGTTGGAGTTAGTAAGAAAACTCTTGATAAATTTTTTCGATATTCCTACTGAAGAGAAGGATGAGATTATGCTCTCTTAATAAGTCTATAAATCGATTTCGATTGGAGTGTGTAGGAATACTCTTGATAGATTTACCGATACTTTGTGTAAAGGAGGATGAGATTAATTTCTCTTAATGAAGTTCATAGACTATTTGGTCGGAGTATGCAAAGTTACTCTTGATGAATTCACCGCACTAAGTGCGAAGTGGAGGCCGCTTCAATAAGATTTTAACAGGAAATCTTAAAGCACTTGGCTAAAAAGGATTCAGGACACATGGCCGTAAGGTGTCAAAGGATTTCGATTTTCACCGGAACATAGTGATATGCGTGGAGTATTTTTCTAACTTCATTCAATGATGCACTTAGTTCAAGATTTGTTCACTAAGTAGTCAATGATTTAGAAAAACCTTCACTAGCTAATGGTTCAAGTCCAAAAGACACCATTATTGATGCATGTTGCTAGATTAATGTCTCAAATATTTTTGGATTTTTAAAGATAAAATTTCTTGAAACAAGTGGGGGATTGTAAGAGTTAGTGTTTCAATTAATTTTGAAACAAATTCATCCGTTTTGAAATATCAACTTCATGAATGTGAGTTGTAACATTCATTTACTTTAATTTTTTGTAATAAACTTTTGCAATAAGTTTTTGTTAATTCTACGTTATGGGTTTTTTTTTTGAAAGACAAATTTTTTGTTTCAATTCATGAACCTAATAAATTCTATTAATTAAAAATCTTTTCTTGCAAAATTTTTTATCCTATAAATTGAGTTTCCTTTGGTTGAAAAAGAGAAGCATTTAAAACAAAAATACTTTCCCTTGAAAACACTTGTGAGACATTGATCAAAAGGTGAAATCACCAATTCAAGAATAGAAGAGCAACATTCTTGAATGCTACTTGTTTTGTGGCTTAGTTGAATCCCGAAGATAGAGTTGTTATTTATTCTTCCGATTGCTCGTGGGAGAGACTCCAACTATCTTCAAGAAACGTATTAACGTGCCTCTAAGCCAAGCAAGTTTTATTTTGTATTCCTTATAATTTTCATCATTCTTGTTCATTTTTTTTGACACAAAATAGTACTACTATCTATTTTTTTCCGTGCATCCTAATTCTCTATATCTAAATATAAATATTAGAAATAGAGCCGAAAGCAATGGGCTCTGTTGAATCTGCACGCAGCAACAAGCAAAAATTTCCCTCTTAACTCTCTTGTCGATTGATGGATATCATTCCGACTTACTTGAACAAAATAGCTAACTAACTTTTTGAAGAACTTATGCCTGATTTCTGATTGAAGGTCTACACCAGAGTTAGTGATTTACATACAAGAACATTTTGGCCTACCTGCAGAGAGCTGTGCTATTCGGATGAATTTTTCTCTCTTGCTCTCTTTTTCTAGTGTTGATTAATTTCATCAATAGTTTTTCAAAGTATAGTAATAGTTACTTATGCCTACAGGGAGCACATTCTTTTTGAACTACTATAAATCTAGTT
>JAKWJD010000956.1:0-49735 GCA_027705065.1 Solanum peruvianum | reverse complement strand
CGCTAAGTGGATCCACTAGTCTATGCTAAAAAACCATTAAGGTATCACATAAAAAGTTTGACCTTTTTCTAACAATGTTGGCTTTACGTTTTGTGGAGACTTTGAGTTATCTAAACTCGAATAGTACAAAAATTGGTGCTCAATTATACCACCAATAAAAATAATCTCTATGTGTAAGAACATTAAAATTTTTCTATGGTTTGAGATTATTTCTTCAAAGATAGCCCAAACAGTCTGTTTGAAATCGGTGTTTCCTCTCTTGAAAATTGATGGTTTCCTCTCTGTTTTAAAGAAGAAAACATTTTAACTCTTTGGAATATTTATTTCCCGTATTCTCTTTGAGAAATGAATTTCATTTTTCTCTTATTAAACTCAATGCCCATCTCTTTAAAACAAATTTAAAACTATTGTAAAAGACTTTTGAAAGACTGTATGAACTCGCTAGACTTGACTCTTAACTTTCCATGAATTTCAATTATGTATTCAAGGTTCATGATCTCATGTTATGAATGATATCTCAATGTTTATACATACATTAGAGTGTATAAATAAACTAGAAAATATAGATACGATTCAATGGAACTCAAATAAAAAAATGTGGGAAAGGGTGGACAACCTGTCAACCCTATCATAATGAGTGTTAGCAGGCGCCAGACCTAAAACTAAAGAACCTAGGTTGAGAAACTCTAAGTTGTGCAGCGCCTTAGATCCAAAACTCCATACATTCGTGTGGGGCGCTCTGACTTGCGTTGAGCTCCATGCCCCTGCCCGGACATCCTCGAATGTTCTTGCTCATTTTTCAACTCTAAACCCTCTAAATTCGATTGGTTTCTTCCCCAAACCCTTAGATTCAAATACAGAACCAAAGTATTCAAGAATATACTAAAAAGGACCTTAAATCTTAACCAATTAACTCAAGAGATCCTCCAAAACTCAACAATCAAGATTCAGACAAAACGTTCAACTAAATTTTATCAAGAACTATAAACTCATCTTTTAAGAACACAAATACGTTGAATTAAACATAATTGGTGCGTGGATGAATGAACCTAGTGTTATGTTATATCAAATACCTCATAGGGGGTAATCCTTGGTGAAATCCGCAGGCTAAACTTCAAGAACATGACGAATTATGTCTGCTTCTCCTCTTTACTCCTATTTTTTCTTATTTTCTCTTCTCTCTAAACCTTGACGTAATTTTAAGAAGCGTTAACTAAAACAAATAAATTTAGTCTCCAATTAAACTACTAAGAACAAATTTTAATAATTGGGTAATGAAAATACCAAAATACCCTTCTAAAATTTGGGTGACTTCCGTTATTCAGACAACCCAACTTCAAGTGTGGTATATATCCCTCATTCGAACTCAAAATGAGGAAAAATACTGAAATAAAAATATAATTTTAGGAAAATTTATTATTGTATTTTTAACCTACGTTACTCATACTGTTGTAGGAGTTTTAGTCGTTTGAAGTTGACCCAAAATTTGCACTTAGCTTAACTTTATAAAATTGCAAAATTTGATTATTTCCAAAAGGGTTTATTTCGAGTTCTAGTTCTTTAAAACAACGGGGTGTAATGGTTACGTTTTGAAGAACATCAATGAAATTTCCATTTTCAAAATAAAATGAAATAAGTACATGTGTATGATTGAGATATTTTCTCTTAATAAATTTCTAAAACCGGTCTCAGTTGTAGTTAGAAAGAGAACTCTTCTTAAATTTTTGTCGATATTCCTACGGAAGATAAGGATGATGTTATGTTCCCCTAATAAGTCTATAAATCAATTTCGATTGGAGTGTGTAGGAAACTCTTGATAGATTTACCGATAATTTGTTGTAAAGGAGAATGAGATTAATTTCTTTTAATAAGTTAATAGACTATTTGGTTAGAGTATGCAAATGTACTCTTGAAGAATTCACCCCACTAAATCCCATGTGGAGTTCACTTTAATATGATTTTAATAGGTAAATCTTAAAGCACTTGGCTAAAAGGATTCAGGACACATGATAGTAAGGTACCAAGGATTTCGATTTTAACCGGAACATAGTGATATGCGTGGAGTAGTTTTTCTGTTTCATTTAATGAACCACTCAGTTCAAGATTCGTTCATTAAGTAGTCAATGATTTAGAAAGCCTTCACTAGCTAATGGTTCATGTCCAAACGACACCATTATTAATGTATGTAGCTAGTTTGATGTCTGAAAATATTGGTTAGATTATTTTAAAATAAAAATTTCTTGAACAAGTGGGGGATTGTAAGAGTTAGTATTACATGAATGTGAGTTGTAAAACATTCATTTTTGTTTTAATTCTTCATATCTATTTTTGAAAGGTATTTTTAAAACTCTATATTATAGTTTTTGAAGTTATTTTTTTCAATTCGTGAACCTATGATAAATACTTATTAGTTAAAAGTCTTTTCTTGCAAATATTTTCCTATAAATTAGATATATTGGTTGAAGGATAGAGTTGTTATTTATTCTTCATTTTGCTAGTGGGAGAAACTCCGATTATCTTCAAAAACGTATTAATATGCCTCTAAGCCAAATAAATTTTGTTTTAAATTTCTATATTTTTATCATTGTTGTTAAGTTGTTCTAACATTAACATAGATCTAAATAAGTAGGGAACGATTATTTTGAAAACGACAAAATAGTTCTTTGTATATATAGATATATATATATATATATATATATATATATATATATATATATATATATTATATATATAATATATATATATATAGATATATCTATATATATATATATATATATATATATATCTATATATAGATATATATATTTATACACACACACACACACACAACCTATTCTATGCACTCCCGTGGGAGGTGCCACGGCACCCAATGATCTCGAAAATTTATTTTGTTTATATATGTACACATCTTTAGAAACCGAATATATATTTTCTTTGTCACCCCACTTATTAAAATGATTAACAGTTCAATTGGCAAAGTAGGAAATCTTCCAACAAGGTTTAGCACAGGTTCAAACCTCGTTGACTGCATTTATTTTTGAAGATTTTCTCTCTCGTTTTTTTAAAAAAAATTAATGTGTGAGTGTTTTTTCCCTTTCACTCATTCTTATTTGTTTAAAACTATTCTTTGTTAATTAGAATTGACTCCTAATCACGATAATTAGTTTTTAAATTCTTTTACTTTTTCTTTCGCTAATTATTTATGGCTGTCACTTGTTTATACTTTATCAATTTAAATTATGAATATATATATATTATTACGAATATATTTAAATATTTATTTTAAAAAATGTAAATTTTAATAATGATGAATATTAGTATTAGAGTTCTTTTAATTTGAAGGTTCATTCGATTTTCACCAACATTCTTGCTAAGTAAGATGACTAGAATGGAACTAAAATTTGTAATCTCTATTGTCATATTTTGCAAAAACACATAAAGTCAATGGAATATGAATATATTTAGTTAACACTATTAGATAATTTATATAACCTCAAGTTTTAGTGTGAAAAAATTCTTTTTTCCTCAAAGTTTCAGCAAATAAGGCAAAAAGAAATAAAAAAATGAATTGTTTCTTAGCTGTAATCTAATAATATCTAAAAGAAAATAGTACTAAACATGAATGTTTGATCGAATTGTTTATGAAGATCGAAAAAAGATAAATAACTCAATTGTAACTCAAAATTAAAGAAACCGACCCGCTTATCTTATTTGAACAATGTGACACCCACCAAGACCTTAAAATCCTAGATCCCCTATATATATTCTTTTTCTTTTATTACGCTTTGATCTTTTTTCCTCTTTTGAATGTGGCATTGAAACATTAAAGACAACCCATCACATAATCTTCAAAAAAATAATTATTTGCCTCTATTTGATTTTGACTTTTACTTTTACCCGTATTAATATTCTTAATGAGATTTTTATATGTTTTGTGTGTGAATATTGTTAATCAATAGTATATTATGCTTTAAATTTGTGAAAGTTATCATGCTTTTACGTCCAAATTACAAATATGCTTTATAAAAGTAGGAGTTTATAATATTAATTTTGTGTTAGATGACTATATGATGGAGTAGAAAAACTGTCACGACCCAAAATCACGAGTCGTGATGGCACTATATTCCCCAACCAATAGGTAAGCCAACCCAACATACTTAACAAACTTAACTAACAAAGAAGTGAAAAGACAACAATTCCCAAATCTCCGACACTGAGTTCTTATAAGTACGAATGCGGAAAACTGAAAAAAATACTACCCAAAATGGTGTTGTCATGAGTACAAGAGCTTCTAAAATACGATGCAAGTCTGAAACTAAAAAGGCAAATCTAACATAAGGGATATCTGTCTGAATACTGAGTAACAGAATAAGTAAAAGATAGAGGGAGGTGGGGCCACGGGAACAGCCAAGCAGCTCACCACAACTCCAAGACACTCCAAACTCGGACTCAAACTGCTCCTCGAGATGTGCTCCTACTTGGAATCGAATCTGCACCACAAAGAGTGCAACAAGTGTAGTATGAGTACGAAACCACGTGTATCGTATCAGTATTATCTCATTGACCGACCAGAAGAAGTAGTGACGGGAGTTTATATAAGAAAAATAAATTCTTAAATTATACAAGTATATATATATATATATATATATATATTACACTCACTATTTAAGTCTCGTCAATAAAGGTAATCAAACATCAAGTATTTTCCAAACACCAAACAAAACACATAATCATCAAAATAAATGATGTGATGAAATGCAATGCAATATAACACCATGTAATGAATGTCTCAGAATACTCAGTACACACTCAACCGTATATACATGATACTCCTCGGAAATACATCGAGAGTTCATGACCCATGGGGGACTCGCGCGAGGTCCATATACCGACACGGACGATCTCCACGTGTCTGTGCGGACGATCTCAACGCACTATCATATATCAAACAATTTTCGCACGGACGGTCTCCACGTGCCCAAATTACAATCTTAACATCTCACCATCCCCAGCACGGACGATCTCCACGTGCCCAACTTATACTCAGTCTCATGTCTATGCATGTGCACAATATTATTTCAATAGAGGGGATGATGATGCATCTCAATCAATCAATATGAACATAATACATAACCACCTCAATTATCTCAACTATACGGGTGTGAAATAAAAAAACACAATCACACAAGGAATTTAAGTCAATAATAGATCAGCTAATGCCCATATGCTTTGGATTCTCAAATTTCAATCCACATTCTAAAATAGTAATTTTCCTTTTTATAACACCGGTACTCGTACCAATGCCCGTCACACCATTGATACGAGGCCACCATCCTTCCCCCTTACCCCTTTGTCTATTTTCATTTTTAATCTTAATTAGGAAAACGTCCTTCAACAAGTCTAAAAGTCTTAACATACCTCAAGTGTCGAGCTCGTGTCACGAATCCTCAAGATAGTTCCTCCCCTTTCCTTAAGTTTGGAATGTCACGATCTACCAATGATGCAATATTCATAAGTAAGCAATTTTTTTGTAGACATTCAAATTATTATATGTCTATTATAGACACTAAAACGCACTCATATTTTCAACCAAACTCCAAATTTTGATACATATTGGTATGCCAAATTTTTCATACTTGCTAAATTTCAAGCCAAGAACTTAACTCTAACCTCTTCAAATGGACTAAAATTCAATGTTAGATCATATAAAATAACACCTAATAATTAATTACCAATCCCTATATATATTAAAAACTAGCATGTTAATATATGAATAAAACATGAACCACTTTCTACCCACTGGCAGAAGTGGAACGTCCCTCCCCCCCTTTTCACGTTTTTTTTCCCTTCACTGGCACTGCCAGTTTCAAGCATACCATGCCAATTCAACATCCCCCATGCCAATTAAACATCCCCATGCAATCATTGCATATGATTGCCCAATGATTGGCATCCACTTTCACACTACTATATAATTCAACCATAAAAAAAATAAATAAAGAAAACTTCCACCATTAAATTTCCAATTAAAAAATATCTATTATCATTATATACATTATTATTTTTTTGAATACTAACCCAATGCTAAACAATATAATATAATTTAGTAATCATCACCAACTACCCATATTTTCTTCTTATCACCCATTCTCAAATAACATAAAAATAACACAATCCCAAGCACTCCGACAATATATTACTATAGATTGAATTGAAAAGAACGAATATCTCATATCTTTACCTGAATAAAGGCTACGATTTTTCTCCCTCTCGCTGGTCGCTGTGGTAAGGTTTCGCCTCCCCACTTTTCGTTTGCCTTTTCTTCTAAATAAGAAATTATAACCGTGTGAACTCCACTAACCTATTATCTAATTTTTTTTTTAATAAAGGTTTCATCAATTGGGTACTCATAGTTATCTAATAGTTTAAAATACCCCTTTAAATTTCCAAAAGGAGTCAAACTAGTCCTAGTTTTCAAAACGACCTAGGGGTCGTTACATCACCTACCACTTAAACAAATGTTCGTCCTCGAACGGAAAAAGAAAAGAGCTAACCTGGACGCTAAAAAAGATGAGGATATTTACTCCTCATGTCTGCCTCTGTCTCCCATGTAGCCTCCTCCACTGGACGATGCTTCCACTGAACCTTTACTGAAGCAATCTCTTTGGACCTTAGCTTCCGAATTTGCCTATCCAAAATGCTGATCGGCTCTTCCTCAAAAGTCAAATTCTGATCAAGCAACACTGAATCCCATTGAATCACATGATCACCACCCTGTTGATACTTCTTAAGCATTGAAATATGAAATACAGGATGGACACCTGACAACCCAGGTGGCAAAGCCAACTGATATGCCACCTCACCAATACGCTCCACAACCTCGAAAGGACCAATGTACCTTGGACTCAACTTGCCCTTCTTTCCAAACTCATCACACCCTTCATGGTGTGAAACCTTAAGTAAAACCCTCTCTCCAACCATAAACTCCAAATCACGAACCTTCCTATCTGCGTAACTCTTTTGCCTGCTCTGAGCCATGAGAAGTCTATCTTGGATCAACTTGACCTTGTCCAAGGACTCCTCAACAAATCTGTACCCCAAGGTCTAACCTCAAATGCGTCAAACCAACCAATTGGAGATCGACATCTCCTACCATACAAAGCCTCAAATGGTGCCATCTCAATGCTCGAATGATAACTATATTGTAAGCAAACTCCGCTAATGGCAAGAATTTATCCCACTGACCACCAAAGTCAATCACACACGCCCGCAACATGTCCTCAAGAACCTGAATAGTCCGCTCAGACTGACCATCAGTCTGAGGGTGAAAGGCTGTACTAAGATCCACCCGAGTGCCCCTCTTTCTGCATAGACCGCCAGAAATGAGATGTAAATTGGGTTCCACGATCTGAAATAATAATATAGGAACCCCATGCAAACGAACTATCTCTCGAATATAGATCTTGGCTAACTTCTCTGAGTTATAGGCAGTCTGAACTGGTACAAAGTGTGCAGACTTAGTCAGTCGATCCACGATGACCCATATAGCATCAAACTTACCCAAGGTACGTGGCAACCCTACCACAAATTCCATAGCAATACGCTCCCACTTCCACTCAGGTATGGGCATCCTCTGAGTCATACCTCCAGGCTTTTGGTGTTCATACTTCACTTGCTGACAATTCAAACATCGAGATACAAAATCTACTATGTCCCTCTTCATACGACACCACCAATAGTGTTGCTTCAAGTCGCGATACATCTTAGTAGCCCCCGGATGAATAGAGTACCTCGAACTATGAGCCTCCTCCATGATCAACCTAGTCAAATCACCTGTACGAGGAACACATATACGACCCTTAATCCTCAAAACTCCCTCACTATCAAGAATTGCAGCCTTGGCTTCTCCTTTTAAAACCTTGTCCCTAATCTTACATAAATCACCATCATCAAACTGTTGAGCTCGAATCTGCTCCCACAAGGATGACCTAGCCTCCATATAAGCAAACACCTTACAGATTCTGAAATATCAAGTCTCACAAAGCTATTGGCCAGGGATTGGACATCCCTAGCTAAGGGACGCTCGCCTACTTGTAACATGGCTAGGCTACCCATACTCACCGCCTTCCGACTCAAGGCATCTGCTACAACATTTGCTTTGCCTGGGTGATAAAGAATAGTCATATCGTAGTCTTTGAGCAACTCCAACCATCTCCTCTGCCTCAAATTTAGATCCCTCTGATTGAATATATACTGGAGACTACGATGATCCGTGAACACCTCACAATGCACACAATAGATAATGCCTCCAAATCTTTAATGCAAACACCACAGCCGCCAACTCTAAATCATGAATAGGGTAGTTCTTCTCATGAACCTTTAACTGCCTCGAAGCATAAGCTATCACCCTTCCCTTCTGCATCAACACACAACCAAGACCAACCGAGAAGCATCACAATATACGACAAAACCCTCTCCCTCCACGGGTAGGGTCAAAATTGGAGCAGTAGTCAATAAAGTCTTGAGCTTTTGGGAAACTAACCTCACATTCGTCAGACCACTGAAAAGTCACCTCCTTTGTGTCAATCTAGTTAATGGAGATGCAATGGATGAGAAACCCTCAAACAAACCGTCGATAATAACCTGCAAGGCCCAAGAAACTCCGAATCTCAGTAACTGAAGTAGGTCTGACCCAATCTCTAACCGCCTCAATCTTCTTAGGATCCACCATGATACCCTCCTTGGACACTACATGTCCCAAGAATGCTATCGAACTAAGCCAAAACTCACACTTTGAAAACTTTGCATAAAGCTTCTTCTCCTTTAGAATCCCAAGAACAATCCTCAAATGATGCTCGTGTTCCTCCTTAGTGCGTGAGTATATCAATATATCATCTATGAAGACAATAACAAAGGAATCTAAATACGGTCTGAACACTCCATTCATCAAGTCCATAAAAGCTGCTGGGGCATTAGTCAATCCGAAGGACATCACCAAAAACTCGTAATGACCATAACGTGTTCGAAAAGCCGTCTTAGGTATATCCTCCGCCCTAACCTTCAACTGATGATAGCCAGATCTCAAGTCAATTTTGGAGAAAACTGAAGCACCCTGCAACTGATCAAATAAATCATCAATACGAGGTATCGGATACTTGTTTCTGGTGGTTACCTTGTTCAACTGCCGATAGTCAATACACATACGCATAGATCCATCCTTCTTCTTCACAAATAACACTGGAGCACCCCAAGGAGATACACTTGGTCTAATAAAACCTTTGCTCAACAAATCCTGCAACTGCTCCTTCAACTCTTTCAATTCAGCCGGTGCCATACGATAAGGAGGAATAGAAATAGGCCGAGTGCCTGGCTCCACATCGATACAAAAATCAATATCACGATCTGGTGGAAGACCTGGCAAATCGGTCGGGAATACCTCTGAAAATTCACTCACCACTGGAATAGACTCAAGCATAGGAGTCTCAATACTAGTATCTCGAATATGGGCCAAAGTAAGCTAAACATCCTCTCTGTACCAACTGACGAGCCTTAAGGAATGATATCACACCCTTAGAAGGATGACTAAGTGTACCTCTCCATTCTACTATAGGAATTCCAGGCATAGCTAAAGTGATGGTCTTGGCATGACAATTTAAAATGCGTGGTAAGAAGATAACCAATCCATACCAAGAATCACATCAAAATCTATCATTCTAAGACCTTTAGATCTGCATGAGTGTCATACCCCATCAAAGTAACAGTACATAAACGATACACCCGATCTACAACTACAGAATCCCCGACAGGAGTAGAAACACGTATCGGCAAATCAAGAGACTCACACAATATATCCAGACTAGGAGCAAAATATGTGGACACATAAGAATAAGTAGAGCCTGGATCAAATAATACAGTAGCTGGTCGATGACAAACCGGAATAATACCTGTGATAACAGCATCTGAGGCTTCAGCCTCTGGCCTACCTGGAAAAGCATAACAGTGAGAATGACCTCCATCAGATTGTGAACCTCCACGACCACCACCTCGACCAGAAGGAGAACCACCTCTACCTGAATGAGAACCACCTCTACCATTATGTGCACCACCCTAGCTGGTGGTTGTGCAGCCCTGGAGGTCGAAGCCTGAGAACCCTGATGTAAGCCACCACGTCTGGTCCTAGGGCAGTCTCTCACAAAGTGTCCCATATCACCACACTCAAAACAGCCCCTACGAGACGCAGGCTGATGAGAGGAACCTGAATGACCAGAATGCCCTCCACGAACTACAGGTCTAGAAGATGAACCCTGCGAAGTATGCACCGAGCTCGAAGAGTTATGCCCAGCGTAACCAGCCTCAGACGCTGGTTATAGCAGCATGAATGGGTCTGCTGGACTGAGGGTGATAACCTCTACCCAAGTAACCCCGACTCTAGGCGGAGCACCACCATAATCACCTGAATAACGAGTCCTCTTGCCCTCTCGCTGCTCAATCCCTCACGCCGAATCATCTCCAACTCCTTAGCTGCATCTACCACTTTTTGGAATGGAACACCAGAAGCAGCAACATGAGAAACTCCTAGACGGATCGGAATAATCAGCCCCTTAACAAACCTTCTCACTCTCTCAGCCTCTGTGGGAAGTATCATCGAAGCATGCCTAGCCAAGGCATGAAATTTACCCTCATACTCTGCAACTGACATACCATTTTGCTGCAAACCCTCAAACTCGGCCCTCTTGCGCTCCCTCTCACTGCGTGGAACAAATTTGGATAGAAATACCTGAGTAAACTCAGTCCAGGATAGTGGATGAGATCCAGCTGGCCTACTAACTAATATAATCCCTCCTCACTGCTTAGCAGAGCCAGTCATCTGAAACGCTGTGTAGTCAACTCCATGAGACTCACTAATCCAAGATTATGCAACCTCTCATGACAACTAACTATAAACTCATATGCATCCTCAGCTAAGTCACCAGTATAAGTAGGAGGATTCATTAGTCTGAACCTCCCAAACATCTTTGCTCATCAATAGTCATAGAAGGCCTGTTCACCAAATGTGATGTCATATCTGGAAACTCCATACTATCCAAACGAGGAGCTACAGCGGCAGCTGGCTGAGTCCTGGGAGTCTGAGAATCTGGAGCAACTATCGGATCTGGAGTTTGACCTCCAACACGGGTCTGTGAGCCATCAGAAGTGACAGGCAAAGCTCCTGCCTGTGCCATCCCCTCTAGGATTCCTAACATACGAGCCAGGGTATCTTGAAGCACTGGGGGAACAATAGTACTGGTTGGAGCCTGAGCTGGCCCATCCCCCTCGACACGATCTTGCACATCCCCATGAAGAACATCTGCATCAGGAGGTACGGTCCTATCATGACCCTGGGTAGCGATTGGTACTTGACCACCCACAGGTGCTGCAATACGGCCCCCTACCCCGACCTCGAGCTCGTCCCCTACCTCTACCTCGGATAGGGTTCCCAGAAGCAGGCGCAGGATTAGGATCCTGACCACCACTTGCCGACGTACGATTCCTCGCCATCTGAGAGAGAATGAGATATCAAGATTAGAATTTCTACAAGTCAAGTGGCACGATAAGGAATAAAAGAACAGAATATTTCCTAAATGTCCTATAGCCTCTCGAAGATAGGTATGGACGTCTTCATACCGATCCGCAAGACTCTACTAGACATTGCTCTTGTACTCTTGAGACCGATGAACCTAGAGCTCTGATACCAAATTTGTCACGACCCAAAATCACGAGTCGTGATGGCACCTATATTCCCAACCAATAGGTAAGCCAACCAACATACTTTAACAAACTTAACTAACAAAGAAGTGAAAAGACAACAATTCCCAAATCTCCGACACTGAGTTCTTATAAGTACGAATGCGGAAAACTGAAAAAAATACTACCCAAGAAATGGTGTCATGAGTACAAGAGCTTCTAAAATACGATGCAAGTCTGAAACTAAAAAGGCAAATCTAACATAAGGGATATCCTGTCTGAATACTGAGTAACAGAATAAGTAAAAGATAGAGGGAGGTGTGGGCCACGGAACAGCCAAGCAGCTCACCACAACTCCAAGACACTCCAAACTCGGACTCAAACTGCTCCTCGAGATGTGCTCCTACTTGGAATCGAATCTGCACCACAAAGAGTGCAACAAGTGTAGTATGAGTACGAAACCACGTGTACTCAGTATATCTCATTGACCGACCACGAAGAAGTAGTGACGGGAGTTTATATAAGAAAATAAATTCTTAAATTATACAAGTATATATATATATATATTACACTCACTATTTAAGTCTCGTCAATAAAGGTAATCAAACATCAAGTATTTTCCAAACACCAAACAAAACACATAATCATCAAAATAAATGATGTGATGAAATGCAATGCAATATAACACCATGTAATGAATTGTCTCAGAATACTCAGTACACACTCAACCGTATATACATGATACTCCTCGGAAATACATCGAGAGTTCATGACCCATGGGGGACTCGCGAGGTCCATATACCGACACGGACGATCTCCACGTGTCTGTGCGGACGATCTCAACGCACTATCATAATATCAAACAATTTTCGCACGGACGGTCTCCACGTGCCCAAATTACAATCTTAACATCTCACCATCCCCAGCACGGACGATCTCCACGTGCCCAACTTATACTCAGTCTCATGTCTATGCATGTGCACAATATTATTTCAATAGAGGGGATGATGATGCATCTCAATCAATCAATATGAACATAATACATAACCACCTCAATTATCTCAACTATACGGTGTGAATAAATAAAACACAATCACACAAGGAATTTAAGTCAATAATATATCAGCTAATGCCCATATGCTTTGGCATTCTCAAATTTCAATCCACATTCTAAAATAGTAATTTTCCTTTTTATAACACCGGTACTCGTACCAATGCCCGTCACACCATTGATACGAGACCACCATCCTTCCCCCTTACCCCTTTGTCTATTTTCATTTTTAATCTTTAATTAGGAAAACGTCCTTCAACAAGTCTAAAAGTCTTAACATACCTCAAGTGTCGAGCTCGTGTCACGAATCCTCAAGATAGTTCCTCCCCTTTTCCTTAAGTTTTGGAATGTTCACGATCTACCAATGATGCAATATTCATAAGTAAGCAATTTTTTTGTAGACATTCAAATTATTATATGTCTATTATAGACACTAAAACGCACTCATATTTTCAACCAAACTCCAAATTTGATACATATTGGTATGCCAAAATTTTTCATACTTGCTAAATTTCAAGCCAAGAACTTAACTAACCTCTTCAAATGGACTAAAATTCAATGTAGATCATATAAAATAACACCTAATAATTAATTACCAATCCCTATATATATTAAAAACTAGCATGTTAATATATGAATAAAACATGAACCACTTTCTACCCACTGGCAGAAGTGGAACGTCCCTCCCCCCCTTTTCACGTTTTTTTTTTCCCTTCACTGGCACTGCCAGTTTCAAGCATTACCATGCCAATTCAACATCCCCCATGCCAATTCAACATCCCCCATGCCAATCATTGGCATATGATTGCCCAATGATTGGCATCCACTTTCATCACTACTATATAATTCAACCATAAAAAAACATAAATAAAGAAAACTTCCACCATTAAATTTCCAATTAAAAAATATCTATTATCATTATATACATTATTATTTTTTTTGAATACTAACCCAATTGCTAACAATATAATATAATTTAGTAATCATCACCAACTTACCCATTATTTCTTATCACCCATTCTCAATATAACATAAAATAATAACACAATCCCAAGCACTCCGACAATATATTACTATAGATTGAATTGAAAAGAACGAATATCTCATATCTTTACCTGAACAAAGGCTACGATTTTTCTCCCTCTCGCTGGTCGCCTGTGGTAAGGTTTCGCCTCCCCACTTTTCGTTTGCCTTTTCTTCTAAATAAGAAATTATTAACCGTGAAACTCCACTAACCTATTATCTAATTTTTTTTTTTAATAAAGGTTTCATCAATTGGGTACTCATAGTTATCTAATAGTTTAAAAATACCCCTTTAAATTTCCAAAAGGAGTCAAACTAGTCCTAGTTTTCAAAACGACCTAGCGGGTCGTTACAAAAACACGTAAAGATTAGACTTCCCCTTTAAATTTCTTCTTAATTTAATTTTTACATTGTCTTTTCAATTTTATGAAAGATTTGAAAATATTAGTGAATCTTACGTGTAGAGAATATATGCTAGAAAGGTAATTCTGTTGATTTTTTTTAAAATTTGATGTAGAAGAATATGTATATTTTTTAAAGGGTTAATACTCGATTATCCCGCTAGCCGATACCCAAAATTCCTGAGACACACCTTATCTTTGATGAGGTCCTATTATCCCCTCCAACTTTTTTTAATTAATTAATTACCACTTTCGTACCTACGTGGCAATATACGTGACTTCACCCATATAGGGCGTGTGAGTGAAGATTTTAGCTAACAATGACCAATAAAAGTTAGTCACGTGTCAAAGTAATTTAAAAAAATTCAAAAATAAATATTAATGTTTCTCTCTAAAGCAGTTGTCTTCCTCTTTTGAAAAAAAAAACCATTTTCAGTCTTCTTGATTTTTAAAGAAGCTCCATTATCATTCAAGTTAAATAGCTCCTTGATTTGAAAAGGTAAAGTAAAATTTAATATATTCTTTTCATCTTTTTATGTCGATTATCAATTTTTATTTTTTTTGACAATGATTATAAAGTTAGGGTTATGACAAAATTTGAGTTAAATAACTTGTGGATGGATGAAAACGATTCAATCTTTAACGCGGAAGTGCAACGCAAGCATGAAATCTTAATGCAAATGCAGACGTCTTTGTCAAATCACAATCTCGGAAGACGATTTTGGTCTTGTCCTCACTATGAGGCTACAAACTGTAATTTCTTCAAATGGAGAGACACGGAGAGAGTTTATGAAAGATCTCTTTTTATTTTTCCGATATTGGTGAATAGGATTAACGAGTTATAACAAAATTATGAGCGTTTGAAGATGCAACTGGAACAGATTGATAATTCCAACATTGAACAGTCAAAACTAGAAAAAAATCCTTTGGATGAAGGTGAATGTCTTCGAAATCGTTATGAAAATCTGAACATCAATTCAAATGAGAAGGTTGACAACGTAAAAGAAATGGGTGAATTGAAAGACAAGAAGAAGATGAAGGGTATTAAAATGAAGAAAATAAATAAAGGCTGTTGTTTTGGCAAATTCCTTTGTTGTGTGATGATTCGTTTTGTTGTTGTTTTGACAGTGTTCTAACCCAAGTTGGTAGCTATAAGGATCATATGAAACTGCCATAATTTTTTGTGGTAACGAAACCTTTATTTGCTCTATTGTATTGTAAAATTCAATTTGTTTGTGTTTGAAAATGTCTTAATTCTCTATTTGCCATGTTGATATGTTTGTGTTGGAATTTTTAAAATTAAGTAATGCAAGAGTTATTAATAATTCTTTAGAGCAAATTTTAATTACAAAGTTGACCGTAAAAGTGCTGAGAATTTTGGTTAAGAGCAAATTTTCTGTACAAAATCTAAATGTGCCCAAAATTATACATGTCACAACGCATACGCAAACAAAGTTTTCACATTGCATAAGTACCCATAATTTCAGTACTATAACAAAAAATAGGAATGTTTAGTTTCTTTCAAATATGAAACAAAATAGTACTTATAGTGGCCACCAAAAAATTACTGATAAAACACCATTGATATCAACATTATAGTTTCCATGGGTGTCCAGATTGTGAAAAGGAGGAAGCATTTGTGTTTGAAAGCCTTGATTAATATCTAATCTGCTGGAGCCTTCGAGTTGTGATTGCCTGATTTCCTTTCAAATTCAATCCACTTGTTTGCCTGATTTCCTTTCAAATTCAATCCACTTGTTGGTTTGAAAACAACATCCCCAGTAACAATACTTGATCTCAAAACTCTCTTTGGTCCGGCTAATGTTGTGCTGCTTGGCAGTCCTGGATACAAATTTTTTGGAGAACTAAGATTATTAGGGAACAAATGTGCAAGTTATTAGAGAACAAACAATATGAATGCATCACAATACTTACACTGGAAGTTTTTAAACCATTTTTCGTTTGAAACACACCCATACTAGTGACTCTTGGCCTTTTAAAATGAGTTATGTTTTCAACACTCTTTCATTTCCTGGTAGTAGCAGTTTCCTTTGGTGCAACATTTGTGTTCTGGTGTACACCCTGTGTTGTGCTACCTTGAGATCATGTAAACCAATTTTCAAGTGTATGATTACTACCTCTTCCTTCACTTTCCAATCCCCTACCTCTTCTTCTACCATTCCTGTAACTTGATAATACTCCAACAACATTTACACTTGCACTTGCTTCATGTGTTGGTGTTCTCGAAGTTGTAGGAGGTTCAGTGGTTCTAGGAGAGGCCCTTGATGCACTTTCACTTGTTGTAGCTCTTATTGTTCTTGTAGTTGTTGGAGGTGCAATAATTGTAGGTGAATCCCCTCTTGCACTTGTGTTTTTAGGTATGCCTCTCCCCCTTTTAGCAACAGGCTCACTCTCAATATTTGTTGATTTCTAATTAGCAAAAAAATATATTATATTAGTAAGTTGATTACACTTTAAAAGTAAGTGACAAAATAGTAATATACGTGTGGTCTTCCCCTTCCTTTTTTCGAACTTGATGGTTCTTCAAAATTTGAAGTAGGGGTAGATCTCTGTTCCCGACAGTAGAACCAACTCCATCACTCCTTCGTAAATGAAAACTTCTTTTATTGTGACCTTTAACATGGAAAAGACTACATGTCATAGTTAGTCCTGTTTTAGATAATTTACCATACACCTTCTTTTCACCAACCTCTTACCTTCTTAACTTTCTAGGTCTAACTGGCATTTGTTTTATCACTGGTGGATCAACAAGATAATTTTTTGATTCTGGCCACATTGGCAAGTTATTCATAGGTTGTATGAATTGTGAGTAAGTCATCAAGTACCTCTTCTTAGAGTAGCATGCATGAATGAAATCATGTGGGTCATATTGCTTATGCAACATTGTAGCTAAGGCATGTGCACATGGTATACCCTTCAATATCCAACATCTACAAATACACTCCCTCTTTCTCAAACATACAGTGTTTTTTTTGTATCTATCCAAAACCTCATCGCCAGTTACTCCATTAAATTCTATGTTACATGCCATTGACTTATCAATATTTTGTTCTAATACTTTGATTGTCATTGGAGAGAAATTTCTTATCCAAGAGTTTGGAAATTCACTTAACCTAGCTAACCTATTCATGACCTTAATTCTTACCTCTTCAACCATAGTAATAATGGTCTTATGGCTTGCAGACAAAATCCAAGCATTAAAGCTTTCACACATATTATTATCTATTGCATCAGACTTGACTTTACAATTAAAATACACCTTACACGAATATTCTTTATCAGAGTAAATTAGTTCATCCACTATACATGTACCTCCAGTACCTAATTTAGACAACTCGTGCGGATTTTCTCTGAATTCAGCTTCAAAAGTACTTCTAGCACACTTCAAGAAATGCTTCTTCCTTGGCAGCCATCTCCAATTCTTTGACCAATTTGCTAGTATATGCCTAGCATACCTTCTTTCCTGAAAAGCTGGCAACAACTCCTTATAGCTATATCAAGTCCATACAAGTTACAACAAACATTAGATAATTAAGTTTAAAACATTAACCAACAGATAATTTAAAGCAAGTTTCCCTTTTGCATGTCTGACATAGTTGTGAAACTTGTTCCATCTATAAATCTCAAGTCTTCTTTCAACAGAGAAATAAATTAACTCCAAGTGGTTGTGTTATCATTTTCAACTACAACCGAAGCAACTGAAAATATTTGATTATGGCCATCTTTAGCCACTGCAATAAGTAATTCACCCCTGCCAACCCCTTTCTGTAACGACCTGTTTAGTCGTTTTGAGCAGCAGATTTTATTCTGGAAAAACTGGCTGGGACGACGGATGTCACGACGGCCCGTCGAGGAGGTTTCGTTCCATGACACTTAGAATTCTTCAATTTGGATATTAAAATCGACTCTCTGTAAATTGTGACGGACCTGCAGGACGTGCCGTCACATCCACGACGAACCGTCGTGAGTTTCCGTTGCAAAACACTTCAACTTTTTAGAATTTGGTACAAGAAACGAGTTTCTGACCGCCATGACGGGGGTGCAGGACGGACCGTCACAAGTGTGACGGACCGTCACAGTGCACTTAGTGAAAAATGGGATTTTGGGAGGCTGCGACGACCATCGTGACGGACCGTCGCAGGCACGACGGCCCGTCACAGGTTGCGCAAATCCCAGGCAGTGTAGGATTTCTCCACACGTTTTAAGGGTCGTTTTGGACTATTCTTTCCTTAACTGTAAAGATTGAGGGTTAATATTAATAAGTCTAATTACTTGAGGGTTAAAAGAGGTAACCTTAAGTTAATTAGTGGGTTTTATTGTCCTCTTTTATTCTTAATTATATGATAATTAGGGTAAAGGAAGAGGGTTTGAACAAAACAAAACAAAAGAAAAGAGAGAGGGAGATTGATCGATTGAGAGAGAGTCGAACAAGGAAGAAGGATATCAAAGCTTTGGAAATTCTTGCTTGATCACTAGTCTTCGGTGGAGGTAGGTTATGGTTTATTTTACGATATTCGTAGTGAACTCTTAATAGTGAATGATATGTATTGATAGTATTGTAAACCCTGCTATGTGCTTAAATTGTATGCTTGCATGATTATGATTATGAAATTGTGATGAATTAACAAAGCATGATGAAGCTATTGAATCCCAAATCTTGAAAGAACCCTAATTCACTTGTTAATGATGATGCCTTAGTATAAAAGAAGGCTTGATGAATTAGGGGATCGGGTGCCACGTTCCGGTACCAGGATAGAATGAATATGAGGATCGGAGTGTCACGTTCCGACACCAGGATAGAATATGGATCGGGTGCCACGTTCCGGTACCAGGATAGAATGAATATGAGGATCGGAGTGTCACGTTCCGACACCAGGATAGAATATTGATCGGGTGCCACGTTCCGGTACCAGGATAGAATGAATATGAGGATCGGAGTACCACGTTCCGGCACCAAGATAGAATTAGAGGAGCGGAGTGTCACGTACCGACACTGGAGGAAGAAAGATAATGAATCTTGAAGAATAATGAATATACTCAATCTAATGAACTAAATTCCCAAATGAGTATGGCATTGAGGCTTGAGTCCTCATGTGTGAACTCGGTTGTATTCATTGATGAATTAATATTGTTATTGCTACATGTTGAGTATTGTAGTTGATTTACATTATTATTAATATATACTGCTCCCTATTTTGAGTTAGCCGATGATATCTACTCAGTACTTGTGGTTGTACTGACCCCCTACTTTTATGTTTTCTTCTTGTTATTTGTGTAATGCAGCAAACGTTCCGTCAACTTCGACTCAGCAGTAGATCAAGCCAGTCTTCACTACCTTCGGAAATTCAGGGTGAGCTAATGCGTCTAGCTTGGACTGGATCTTCTTCTTCAAGTCTTGATGCCTTGAACTTCTTGCATGGACTAGCTTTTTTTGTTATTTTTGTTCTTAAACATTTTAGTTTAGTAATTTGAGGATAGTTGTTCTTGTGATGATGACTTCCAGATTTTGGGGATAATAATAATAGTTTTGAGTTGTTTTTATTAATGAGTTTAAGTCTTCCGCATTACTTTTGTTGAAATTGTATTAAAATGTTAAGGTTTAGATTGGTTGGTTCGCTCACATAGGAGGGTGAATGTGGGTGCCAGTCGCGTCCCCGATTTGGGTCGTGACAAACTTGGTATCAGAGCATTAGGTTCATTGGTCTCATCACACAAGACGAGTCTAGTAGAGTCTTAAGGAACGGTAGGGGGACGCCTTTACTTTTCTTTGAGAGGCTATAAGACTTTAGGAAAATTCCATTCTTTCATTCTTTCTCTCGTGCTACTACTTGATTCCAATTGGTATCTAGGTGATACAAATTGGTATCTGACCATCTTCACTCTATTTCGCAGATGGTTAGAACTAGAGCAACAACCGCACCAGCAGCAACAACAGAAAGACAGGAAACGACTGAGCCAGCCACTGGGGCTGTGGCTCGAGGAATAGCAGCGGCAAGAGGCCGTGGAAGAGGTCGTGGGAGGACGTCCTCTAGAGGAAGAGGACCAGCCCCTAGCCCATCTGATACTAGGGCGGTGACTCCTCCACCGACCGAGGAGGTGATAAGAGAGGGTGAGGAAGGGGAGAATGAACAAGTGCAACATGAGGAATTGCCACCCCAACCTACCCCAGAGATGATCAACCAGGTACTTGCTTATCTTAGCGGGCTATCCGATCAGGGTCAGGCACCTCCAGTGGTTTCTGCACCAACACCTCCGATTTCAGAGATACGACATGCGGCTACTATGGCTCCCCGCATGGATGCAACATTGGGAATAGGCACATTTCCACGTCTGACTACGGGGCCTATTATGACAAATGATCAGCATGAACTTTTCAGTAAGTTCTTGAAATTGAAACCTCCAGTCTTCAAGGGTGCAGAATCTGAGGATGCTTATGATTTTCTGGTTGATTGTCATGAGCTACTACACAAGATGGGTATTGTAGAACGGTTTGGCGTCGAGTTCGTGAGCTATCAGTTTCAAGGGAACGCCAAAATATGGTGGCGTTCACATGTTTAGTGTCAACCAACAGAGGCACCACCTATGACTTGGGAATCATTCTCTAGCTTGTTTATGGAGAAGTATATCCCAAGGACTTTGAGAGATAGAAAAAGGGATGAATTCTTGAGTCTAGAGCAAGGAAGGATGACAGTTAACGCATATGAGGCTAAATTTCGCGCACTATCCAGATATGCCACCCAACTTTGTTTCAGTCCACAAGAACGGATTCGCCGTTTCGTGAAGGGGTTGAGGTCAGAGTTGCGGATTTCAGCCTTACAGGTAGCGGCTACGGCAACATCCTTCCAAGAGGTGGTAGACTTTGTGATAGAGGTGGAAGGAGTGAAACCAGATGACTTCACCACGACATCGACATCAAAGAGGTTTCGAAGGGGAGGTGAGTTTAATGGTTCTTACTCTAGAGGACAGAGCTCCGGTGGTCACTCAGTTCGACCAATTCAGTATTCACTACAGACTGTAGTTGGGGGTCCACCTCAGAACGGTCAACACTTCTCTGAGAGGCCGATGCGTGAATCCAGAGAATGTTATGGATGTGGAGAGATTTGACACATTAAGAGGTATTGTCCAAACCAGAGTTACAGAACCCCACTAGCTAGAGGTAGGGGTGGTCATGGTAGAGGCCGTTATTCTGGAGGGCGTGGTGGCCGAGGTAATGGTGGTCACCAAAACGGCAGAGGTGAAGGGCAAACTGGAGCCACTACTACGCAAAATGGTAGGGGCAATGGACAGACCGGTGATAGGGCCCATTGTGACGCTTTCCCTGGGAGATTTGAAGCGGAGGCGTATGATGCTGTTATCACAGGTAATCTTTTGGTTTGTGATTGCATGGCATCTGTATTATTTGAACCTGGCTCCACGTTTTCATATGTATCTTCCTCATTTTCTAATGGTCTAAATTTACATTGTGAATTACTTGACATGCCTATTCGTGTTTCTACTCCGGTGGGTGAGTCTGTGATAGTCGAAAAAGTATATAGGTCTTGTTTGGTGAATTTTGTGGGGAGAAACACTTATGTAGATTTGGTTATTTTAGAAATGGGTGACTTTGATGTAATTCTGGGTATGACTTGGCTTTCCTCGAATTTTGCGATTTTGGATTGCAATGCTAAAACTGTGACGTTAGCCAAGCCTGGGGCAGATCTGTTAGTGTGGGAGGGTGACTACACTTCCAATCCAGTGCGTATTATCTCATTTCTTCGTGCTAAGAAAATGGTGAGTAAAGGGTGTTTAGCTTTCTTGGCACATCTTAAGGATGACACTACCCAAGTACCCTCGATTGAGTCAGTTTCGGTAGTCCGTGAGGTTTTGGATGTGTTCCCTACAGATCTTCCTGGTATGCCACCAGATAGGGATATTGACTTCTGTATCGATCTTGAACCGGGTACTCGCCCCATTTCTATACCCCCGTATAGAATGGCTCCCGCAGAGTTAAGAGAGTTAAAGGCCCAACTTCAAGAATTGTTGAGTAAAGGCTTCATTAGACCAAGTGCATCTCCTTGGGGTGCTCCGGTTTTGTTTGTGAAGAAGAAGGATGGGAGTTTTCGGATGTGCATAGACTACCGGCAGTTGAACAAGGTAACTATTAAGAACAAGTATCCTCTTCCTCGCATTGATGACTTATTCGATCAACTACAAGGTGCTTGTGTCTTCTCGAAGATCGACTTGAGATCCGGTTATCATCAATCGAAAATACGGGCAACGGATGTGCCAAAGACCGCTTTTCGGACTAGGTATGGGCATTATGAATTTGTGGTGATGTCCTTTGGTCTTACAAATGCCTCCGCTGCTTTCATGAGCTTGATGAATGGGATATTTAAGCCGTATTTGGATCTCTTTGTGATTGTATTTATAGATGATATACTGGTATACTCTAAAAGTAAGAAGGAACATGAGGAGCATTTGAGAATTGTATTGGAAATGTTGAGGAGAAAAAGCTTTATGCCAAGTTCTCTAAGTGTGAGTTTTGGCTAGATGCAGTGTCCTTCTTGGGGCATGTGGTTTCTAAGGAAAGAGTGATGGTAGATCCTTCTAAGATTGAAACAGTGAAGAATTGGGTAAGACCCACTATGGTGTCAGAAATACGGAGTTTTGTGGGGTTAGCTAGCTACTACCGCCGATTCGTCAAGGGATTCTCTTCTATTGCTTCCCAACTGACGAACTTGACTAAGCAAAACGTTCCATTTGTATGGTCGGATGAGTGTGAGGAAAGCTTTCAGAAACTCAAGACTTTGTTGACTACCGCGCCTATCCTTACCTTGCCGGTAGAGGGTAAGAACTTCATTGTCTATTGTGATGCATCCTATTCGGGTTTGGGTGCAGTGCTAATGCAAGAAAAGAACGTGATTCCTTATGCTTCAAGACAATTAAAAGTGCATGAACGTAACTATCCAACTCATGACTTGGAATTGGCCGCGGTAGTGTTTGCATTGAAGCAATGGAGGCATTATTTATATGGGGTTAAGTGTGAAATATATACGGATGATCGTAGTCTACAGTATGTCTTTACTCAGAAAGATATGAACTTGAGACAAAGGAGATGGATGGAACTATTGAAGGACTACGACATCACCATTTTGTATCATCCAGGGAAGGCGAATGTTGTGGCAGATGCCTTGAGTAGAAAGGCCGGAAGCATGGGAAGTCTAGCTCATTTGCAAGCTTCTAGACGCCCATTGGCTAGAGAAGTGCAGATTTTGGCTAATGACCTCATGAGGTTAGAAGTAAATGAGAAGGGAGGATTGTTAGCTTGTGTGGAGGCAAGATCCTCCTTCCTTGACAAGATTAAGGGGAAGCAGTTTGACGATGAGAAATTGATCCGGATTCGAGATAAAGTGTTGCAAGGAGAGGCTAAAGAAGCAACAATCGACGAGGAAGGTGTTTTGAGGATTAAGGGAAGGGTATGTGTACCCCGCGTCGATAATTTGATCAACACTATTCTGACAGAGGCTCATAGTACAAGGTATTCTATACATCCGGGTGCAACCAAGATGTATCGCGATCTAAAGCAACACTTTTGGTGGAGTAGAATGAAGCGCGATATTGTTGACTTTATTGCCAAATGTCCAAACTGTCAACAAGTAAAATATGAACACCAGAGGCCCGGAAGAACGCTTCAGAGAATGCCCATTCCTGAATGGAAGTGGGAGAGAATCGCAATGGACATTATGGTTGGTCTTCCAAAGACAATGGGTAAGTATGACTCCATTTGGGTGATTGTTGATAGGTTAACTAAGTCTGCTCATTTCATTCTGGTCAAGGTGACTTACAATGCAGAGAAGTTAGCAAAAATCTACATCTCAGAAATCGTTCGATTGCATGGGGTTCCACTATCCATCATATCAGATAGAGGTACGGAGTTTACTTCTAAGTTTTGGAAAACATTGCATACTGAATTGGGTACTAGGTTGGACCTTAGCACTGCATTTCACCCTCAGACCGATGGTCAGTCTGAGCGAACGATTCAAGTGTTGGAGGATATGCTTCGTGCATGCGTGATAGAGTTTGGTGGCCATTGGGATAGCTTCTTACCTTTGGCAGAGTTTTCATACAATAATAGCTATCACTCCAGTATTGATATGGCTCCATTTGAAGCATTGTATGGGAGGAGGTGTAGATCTCCCATTGGGTGGTTTGACGCATTTGAGGTTAGACTTTGGGGTACTGACCTCTTGAGGGATTCGTTAGATAAGGTGAAGGGCATTCAAGAAAAGCTTCTAGCGGCGCAAAGTAGACAAAAGGAGTATGCAGACCGAAAGGTTAGAGACTTGGAGTTCATGGGAGGTGAACAAGTCTTGTTGAAGGTTTCACCCATGAAAGGGGTGATGCGGTTTGGAAAAAGAGGTAAGCTATGTCCAAGGTATATTGGACCATTTGAGGTACTAAAGCGAATAGGGGAGGTGGCTTATGAATTAGCCTTGCCCCCAGGGCTGTCCGGAGTGCATCCGGTGTTTCATGTGTCCATGTTGAAGAGATACCACGGAGATGGAAACTACATTATCCGTTGGGATTCAGTTTTGCTTGATGAGAACTTGACTTATGAGGAGCGATGCTATTGCTAGATTAGATAGAGAAGTTGGCAAGTTGAGGTCGAGAGAGATTGCATCCATCAAAGTTCAATGGAAGAATCGACCGGTTGAAGAAGCTACTTGGGAGAAGGAGGCAGATATGCAAGAAAAATACCCACATCTGTTTACAGATTCAGGTACTCCTTTTCGCCATTGTTTTTCTTCTTTTGATCGTTCGGGGACGAACGATGGGTAAATTGGTATCTATTGTAACGACATGTTAGTCGTTTTGAGCAGCAGATTTTATTCTGGAAAAACTGGCTGGGACGACGGATGTCACGACGGACCGTCGTGGTCACGACGGCCCGTCGAGGAGGTTTTTTCCATGACACTTAGAATTCTTCAATTTGGATATTAAAATCGACTCTTTGTAAATTGTGACGGACCTGCAGGACGTGCCGTCACATCCACGACGAACCGTCGTGAGTTTCCGTTGCAAAACACTTCAACTTTTGAGAATTTGGTACAAGAAACGAGTTTCTGACCGCCATGACGGGGGTGCAGGACGGACCGTCACAGTGCACTTAGTGAAAAATGGGATTTTGGGAGGCTGCGACGACCATCTTGACGGACCGTCGCAGGCACGACGGCCCGTCACAGGTTGCGCAAATCCCAGGCAGTGTAGGATTTCTCCACACGTTTTAAGGGTCGTTTTGGACTATTCTTTCCTTAACTATAAAGATTGAGGGTTAATATTAATAAGTCTAATTACTTGAGGGTTAAAAGAGGTAACCTTAAGTTAATTAGTGGGTTTTATTGTCCTCTTTTATTCTTAATTATATGATAATTAGGGTAAATGAAAGAGGGTTTGAATAAAACAAAACAAAAGAAAAGAGAGAGGGAGATTGATCGATTGAGAGAGAGTCGAACAAGGAAGAAGGATATCAAAGCTTTGGAATTCTTGCTTGATCACTAGTCTTCGGTGGAGGTAGGTTATGGTTTATTTTATGATATTCGTAGTGAACTCTTAATAGTGAATGATATGTATTGATAGTATTCTAAACCCTGCTATGTGCTTAAATTGTATGCTTGCATGATTATGATTATGAAATTGTGATGAATTAACAAAGCATGATGAAGCTATTGAATCCAAAATCTTGAAAGAACCCTAATTCACTTGTTAATGATGATGCCTTAGTATAAAAGAAGGCTTGATGAATTAGGGGATCGGGTGCCACGTTCGGTACCAGGATAGAATGAATATGAGGATCGGAGTGTCACGTTCCGACACCAGGATAGAATATGGATCGGGTGCCACGTTCCGGTACAAGGATAGAATGAATATGAGGATCGGAGTGTCACGTTCCGACACCAGGATAGAATATGGATCGGGTGCCACGTTCCGGTACCAGGATAGAATGAATATGAGGATCGGAGTGCCACGTTCCGGCACCAGGATAGAATTAGAGGAGCGGAGTGTCACGTACCGACACAGGAGGAAGAAAGATAATGAATCTTGAAGAATAATGAATATACTCAATCTAATGAACTAAATTCCCAAATGAGTATGGCATTGAGGCTTGAGTCCTCATGTGTGAACTCGGTTGTATTCATTGATGAATTAATATTGTTATTGCTACATGTTGAGTATTGTAGTTGATTTACATTATTATTAATATATACTGCTCCCTATTTTGAGTTAGACGATGATATCTACTCAGTACTTGTGGTTGTACTGACCCCCTACTTTTATGTTTTCTTCTTGTTATTTGTGTAATGCAGCAAACGTTCCGTCAACTTCGACTCAGCAGTAGATCAAGCCAGTCTTCACTACCTTCGGAAATTCAGGGTGAGCTAATGCGTCTAGCTTGGACTGGATCTTCTTCTTCAAGTCTTGATGCCTTGAACTTCCGGCATGGACTAGCTTTTTTTGTTATTTTTGTTCTTAAACATTTTAGTTTAGTAATTTTAGGATAGATGTTCTTGTGATGATGACTTCCAGATTTTGGGGATAATAATAATAGTTTTGAGTTGTTTTTATTAATGAGTTTAAGTCTTCCGCATTACTTTTGTTGAAATTGTATTAAAATGTTAAGGTTTAGATTGGTTGGTTCGCTCACATAGGAGGGTGAATGTGGGCGCCAGTCGCGTCCCTGATTTGGGTCGTGATACTTTCAAGAAACAACCATCCAGACCAATGCATTTTCTAGCTAGCGTACATGCCATCTTGAGTGCAGCAAAACAAACATAAAATGCCTCAAATACTGGCCTACCAGATTCATTAGCTTCTCCTAGCTTCACCACACAAGTACTCCCATTATTAGTCATCAGCAACTCATCCTTATAATCAAGAATTCTCCCAAATTCTTAAACATGATCAACATAAGTTCATTCAAAATTTTAGCTCTTACTCTTCTAGTTGTGGTCTTACGAACATGCACATTATACTTCTTACAGATTAACTCTTGCAAATTGAAAACTCTGATATTTGGTTGTTGAATAACTTTCTTTTTAAAAACAGTAGCAATGGATGTAGAGTGCACAAATAATTCCTACTAGCCTTTTGACATGAATGGACTGGCATGTAAGTCCTAATAACAAAGTTATTAGTCTTCGTGTCCAAACATGCATATAAAAACCATTTGCAATTTACCTTGCAACATCTCACCCTTACTCTATTTGGATCATTCACACACTTTTTAATCTGAACCCTTCTCTGAATTGCATACTTAGAGACTGCCAATCTAAACTCTTTTACACTTTCAAAAACCATACCCAATTGCCACACAATCTTCTTAATGTTGAGATCAAAACTTACTCTCTCTATGGTATGTTTTTTCCTTTTTGTGTTAGGAAGTTTCAACTTCATTTTTTCACCTTCCTCTAGACAACTATAATCTGTGTCGGTTTCAAAACTACATGCATCAGAACATGCATAATATGGTTTGTCACCCCCAACCTTCCTTCTAAAGTACATCTATTGATAGTTGTCTCATCAAACCCAAAATCTGCTCCAGCATTACCACATGCTACTACTTTAGTATCTGCAGAAATTCTTTCCCTTCTTTTTCTCCGTCTTAGAAAAGATCTTTTCTCAGCCTTCAGTTGAATTAAATCCTCATGAATATCACTTATATATTGATCATCTTTAAGTATTTCACTATCTTCAGAATCATCACTCTCTTCAGTTGGCTCATTAGATAGTTTTACAGAGTATTCACTATCTTCAGAATCTGATGGATCACTATTTGGAGCTGTTGGGTTTGAAGTAGAAGGAATATTTCTGGTAGTATTTATAGTTATATCTACCCCATTAAAAGCAGTCTCACCTACTTCATTATATTCACTAGTCTCAGTGGTCCCAACTTTATTAAAAGTTGCACCAGATTCCTCACCACGCATGTGGACATATACTTCCAAAATAGACCAACTTTTCAAACAATTACACATTGCTAAGAGAATATCATCACTGTCAATATCTCCTAAGATGCAACTATTAGATGGCTAGACATTAAATTTGCAATTTGGGTTATACCCTAGTTCTTTAATGTAGTCTTTAATATCAAAATATGATATTATATCCACATCAATATCAGAGTATTCACTCACTAACCCAGCCGCATATCTTGCTTTATCACCTTCATACAATAAGGCCCTACCATGATACAACTTTAAAGTAATGAATGTAAACCCATTCATACCTATATGCATAAACATAACAATAATTAAGTAAAAGTTGCTAATAGAATATAATAATTGACTAAATAAAACACATACCCAAATTTTTATAAAAACAATTCAAGTTGAAGAAAACACATGAACACAATACCCCACATAAACAACACAATACACGACATATCTTTATCTTCTTACAATTAGGTATGTAACCCCATACAGACACAACACAACACCAAACATATATTTTCTTCTTAGGATAATGTTATTTAACTTTAACCCCACACCCACACAGACACAACACAACACCCAACATGAAGTTACTTTATTGTAACTCAGAATATAAGACAACACAACACAACATCCAACTCGTCTTTATCTTCTTGCATGTTTCATATTATAACAACATAAGTCACACAAATATAATATCACCCAACCAACCCACACTCAAAATACGTTTCATATAAATGTATGAATAACAAGTTACATACCCCATAACAAAAAGGTGACAATATGAATATATGAATAACATCAACCCTAAAATACGAAATTTAATATCTAATAGAACCACAACATAAACCCTAAAAGTTATATCTCAGTCAAAATCGAAATCAATATTTAACAATATATCATAACCCCTACAAAATATATGCATAACATTAACAAAAAACAAAATAAATGAAAAAAAAACTAAACTTTGAACTCATCTCAACCACGATTGTTGCTGAATGAAATCGACCCACACTTTCACGATTGAAATCGATCTACACATGCAGCACTGAAACAAAAACTAACTATCAAAATCCAACATCGAAAATCAACTTTCATTTTGAAATCAAATTTCTAACCTTTGCTGATTTTTTTAAACCAAGCTAAACTTTCCCTCTTTCTTTCCTGGTTCATTTATCTACTTTTTGGTAAAGTAATTTTGAAAACATAAATGGCCAGCTTTTTCGAATTTGGGAAGTGTAAAAGTAGCCGATAGTCACTTTTTAGAAAGCTGCAAAAGTGGGGCCAGACGCGTCTTGAACAAACACAACAACCTTTCTGATTATTATTGCCACGTAGGTACGAAAGTGGTAATTAATTACTTAAAAAAAGTTGGAGGGGGTAATAGGACCTCATCAAAGATAAGGTGTGTCTCAGAGATTTTTGGTATAGGCTAGGGGGGTAATTGAGTATTATCCCTTTTTTGAAAGGCCGAAATTTGTACTACTTATGATAGTCAAGATAAGTACATTTTTTCCAAAAAAAAAAAAACATTTCAAATCGTATTCTCACATAATAATTAGTGAGTTAAACGATCATGGATAATGAAACTACACTCCTTCAAGTTTAATTAAACAAGAATAACAACTTATCTACAGATTGTTTACAATTGTCTTTTGGTCAAATGATTATTTATTTACTATTATATTTTGTTGAATAAAATGGATGAGGGATGGAAAAAATTTATTCACTTAAGAAGAGGCAAAATGAATGCAGTGAAACTCCATGTGAGAATTTCAAATAAAGTATCTTATATGACTAATATCATTTCTCAAGTCAAAAAGGAATGAATACCAATAAACCAATAAGATTATATGTTTTTTACTTTAATTTTTTTAATTATTATTTTAAAAGTCTATTTATATTGTTGTATATATGTATTCACTGCATATCACTTTGTAAATTTATACATTACTGATTAATACTATAATAATTTAGTACTTTTTTTTTTAACATTATATATCGTACTACTAAATAAATAACGTTTCCAAAAAAATGAAAATTAGCGACTCATTGAAATAATATTCTTCACTAATATTGATATTTTATTTAATCAAATTTTTTGAATAACGAAGAACCACTTAAAATCAATCTTTTTAAACATAGGAATGTGGACAGTTATCGTGATACAGTTTAAATCTATAACTTGATATTTATATTTTAAATGATTTCATATGTATGACGGAGTTGTAATTTTTGTGATTTACATCGAGATGATATATGTAGTTATTAAATTTTGATAATTTTAATTGAAATATTTTAATTTTTACTTTGTTTACAATTGTATTTTTAATGAATTGTAAATAAGATTATGGGAAGTGATGAAAAATTTCCAATTATCTTAATGTGGTTAAAAGCACGTAGCCTTATATTCTTAAATTCGATTATCACTTAAATTAATATTTAAAAAAACTCCGATAGTAATATTTGCACTCTTTGCTTTGTTTGAAGCTATAATTAATCCGTTGAAGGTGAAGTAGAGTTCTGCGACGTACATATAATATAGCGAAAAGGTTCTGAAAAATATTTCTCCTTTGATCGAAATTAATGTTACGCTACCAAACTTTATGGAGGACTTTTACCCTCATACACTATTTAATAGTGTATTTTAAAGGTATATATATGCATACGTGGACACGTTACTATTTATAATTATGCAATTATTTATTGGAATTTATCATGAGAAATTTATTACGTACGCAAAATCATAATGTGAATAAAACTATAAGACCATAAAACTAAAATATTAACAATATAATGTAACGATCGGTTTCGTCGTTATAGAAATTCCAATAGGGGAAAATTAGGGTCGAAAAAACTTTTATAGTATTTAAATTTTTTCACCTTGTCTAGATAGATGAAATTGGAGTAGTTGAGGTGTAGGGAAACCTGATAGCAATATAGTAATTCATTTATGTATGATTGCATGGATAGTTAGATAACTCGTTAAGGCATCCGTATGACTTCATAGAATTGAATTTGCATTAGATCTCCAAGAATTGGTCTTAGCGTGAAAGGCTATTTTCTAATCGTAGTGGTTTAAGCGTGTGTGGTAAAAAAGAGAAATTTAAATCCTTCCTAGAAGCTTTATGTCTTGCTTTGGGCCACTGTAGCGGGATTATGACCGTTGTGGCGGGGTCACTATAGCAGGATAGTGATCGACGTGGCGCACAAGGCGAGACTTAAAATCATAGATGAAAAAGGGGAGCTCAATATTTCAAAAATGTTGTTGTAGCGGAACTTCAGGCCGTTGTGGCGCCGCCACTATAATAGGACATGTGCAAATTAATTCTCTAATAAAATCCCTAAACATCGTTATTTGAAACTTTTCAACATTTAGAGCTAAGGAACGATCCTTGGCAATTTCTACTCGTTTTTCACCATTCTTGAAACTAAAGATAATCTTTTTACTCCCCGAATCAATTTTTCAATCCGTAGAACATAATAGAATGGGTCAATATCGATGTGAGAGGGTTTTGATTGTGAATCTATGGTTAAACAACCCTAATTTGGAGAATTGGGACCATGTGTTGATCTAGGGTTTTCTTTGAATTGTTAGTAATACAGGTAATTAGTAATGGTTTATTTATTCTCACATATTATTAATTATTTGTAGACCAAGAACAAGCGGACCGAACCCGAAAGAGAAGAATCAAGTTTCGTAGGGTTTCAAGCTTATTTTGAGGTAGGTGATAGTTTTTATTCTATGATTTTGTGATATTTGTTTGTTCTTACGTCATTATGATACTTGCATATCTATGAATGTTGTAATATCTAATACATTTGTTGTAAATAAAATAGTTGAATGATGGTTAACATTAAATCATGATGTCGATATATGATCTTGATTATTTACATGCGATGATGATTGTAGTGTGTGATTGGGCACAATTGCCACGTTCGACATAACTAACTAGGATTGATTGTCACATTCTGGCATAAATATATGGGATCAGTTGTCGCGTTGCGGCATGACATTGGCATCAGATTGCTACATTCCGGCAAGCTAACTTGTTGGCCTAGGGTTCTGTGAGAGGACTAACGATGAGTGATAACTGTATATTGATGAGCTTGTTGATAATGTTGTAGATGTTGATATATAATGCATGTGATTATAATGTTGTTTGACTTATTTATGTTGCACTAGTGGAATCAACGTGTGATCCTACCAGTACACTGTGGTTGTGTACTGATTCTGCACTTGCTCATATTTTTGTTGAGTACATGGCATCTTCAAGTGGTTATTGAAAGACCTCGCTTAGGAGATTAAAGAACATCTCATCAAATTCAAGGGTGGGCAAAATCTTCTAGGCTGCCATGGAATTTTCTTTCGTCTATGTCTACCATTTTCGAACTTAGATATTATTGTTAGTTGATTAGTTCATTAATTGGGGTTGTGACCCTTCTTTTCTTAGACTTGGATCTTAATTTATATATTTTGGTACATTGATCGGATTCTAGGTTATTCCTTCCTTAGTTCTTTACATTTATTATTGAAGTTTTATGAAGGCTTTATTCATGAGTTATTTAACTGTTTTAGTAGTTTAAACGTCTTTGTTTTGGTTTAGTTGCTTCTGTTGAGTTGTAGTACTACTTTTTTATCGATTAATTAGAGTGGATGCTAATCACAACAGTTTTGATCATGACATTTAAAATTTTGAAAAGACTAAAATTTTGAATATTAATTAAATTAAAATAAAGATAATGTGATGGTTTGTATGTTTGCCTTTCAATTTCCAGAAAAACAACAATATCTTTTTGTAATATAATAATTATTTTTAATATGGTTAAGAGCCCATTATGCATACTCAGATTTTTCACTTTCAAAAGCAAAGGCATAAAAAAAAGAGCAACTTCCACGTATTGTAATGATTTAAATTATATTTGCTATAAATGTAGTTTGCATAATTGCTTTTAATAGTAATTTTTTTATTTGCTATGGAATTTTTGATTTCTAAACTCGCTAGATTCATTCAATTTCATACAAATCGTTCAGTTTTGTGTAAGTTCATTTGTATATTGTAATTTGTATGAAATGATTCTATTTGTATTATTATAAGTATAGGACGAAAATATCTATATTTGTATCCCTCTCATCCAAACAAAAACGCATTTTGTACATTTAAACATTTGTATACCGAATGGGTAAGTGTATAGCATAAATGGTTGATTGTATACCGAACAAATGTGAAAAGAAAAATGTTTTCTATGAATTACAAACAAAATAAACTATGACTAAAACATTTAATTGAATTAATATTTTGATATTTCATACAATTTTCATAAAAGAATTCAAACAAATTTAAATATGACTTTCTTCTTAATCGTTAAAATCAAGTTTTTAAATTTTAAGAACATATGTACATTTTTGTAGAAGCAGTTATCTTTATCCATTAAATTAAATGTAGCCTGATATCGCCGAAATCACTCTAAATTTTTATTGAAATTCTAATCAAAATCGCGATGTCAAGACCTCAAAATTAATTCGCTGTAGTTTAAATTTTTGTGCTAGATAAATTTTGCTTTTGTGATTCCTTATTTTAACTCAAAAGGGCAAAAATCAAATATCTCGTAGACATCTCGCCGATCTCAATTTTTGTTAGGACCGAAAATAAGCAAGTGTAAATGCGGAAGTTAGTAAAGCAAACCTCAAAAGACCACGAGTAGGAAGACAACGATAAATATACCAAAAGACACAAAGATTTAACGTGGTTCGGTCAATCGACCTACGTCCACAAAGGAGATGATCAACCTTCTATAAATATGAGAGTACAAAATACAGATGGAAAAAACCTCAACCAATTCACTCAGAATACATGGGAGGTTCACACAAGTGATAACGTATCAAGCTTGTTACCCACAAATTCTCCCTCTAACCAAAACTCTCAAAGCCTTTAAAACTACATTGTGAATGCTGATTAAGTTAGAAGGAACATTACTCTATTTATAGAGTCCTAAACCTTTTTCTACCAGAAAAATGATTAGTCAATCTAAAACATTTTCTTAAAAGGAAAACCTATTTATGGTAAGAAATCATAGCGAATAAAACCCAAAAAATCTCCCCCTTGACCTGAATTTCTGACAAAATAAATTTGTCCACCTTCTTCACTTAATCTTCAACAACTTGCTTCTCTTCTCCGTAATATCCTTTGAAAAATTTATGTCTCAACACAGAGAACCTCTCTGAAATAATTTCAAACAAAATCTGCATTACTGTCAAAAAGGTTGCGACTACAGCTACACCTGTCAAGATGAACACCTCCTTCTAACCTGGTTGAATCATCAATTATTGAACCACCAAACCTGATTCCGTTATTGAATCTGGCTCTGATACCACTTGTTAGGACCCTAAAAAAGTAGGTGTAAATAAATAAGCTAGCAAAGCAAACCTAGAAAGACATCGAGTAAGAAGATAATGAGAAATATACCAAAAGACATAACGATTTATCATGGTTCGGTCAATCAACCTACGTCCAGAAAAAATATGAGCAATCCACTATAAATATGAGAGAACAAAATACAGAGGGAAACAACCTCAACAAATTCACTCAAAATACATGGGAGGTTCACATAATTGAGAACGTATCAAGCTTGTGACCCACAAATTCTCCCTCTAACCAAAACTCTCAAAGCCTTTAAGACTATATTGTGAATGTTGACTAAGTTAGAAGTAACATTCCTCTATTTATAGATTCCTTATCCTTTTCTTACTAGAAAAAGGACCAGTCAATCAAAAACCTTTTCTTAAAAGGAAAACCCATTTATGGTAAGAAATGAGGGCAAATAAAACACAACATTTCTTGAATTGACTTAAACTGAATTTTGTTTTTACTGGTTCTTCTCAATTCTTCATTTTTTTTACTAATTTGTATATTTCAAAATATGTGTCATCATAGTGATATTTGATGTCTTTTACTCAAATTTCCATAGCATAGTAATTTATGAATAAGTTTAGTTTTATAATTTTATGATTTCTTCTTATTTGATTCGGGTTTTATACCTCTCTATAGGGAGTCTCATCCCCAAAAAAAAATTTTTTACCACCATTAAATCAACATTTGGCTCATATCAAGCACTAACTCATGTTTAACAACACCAGATTCAAGCTTAGTATTCTAACAACTCTATGGACTCTTACCAACCAACTCCTAAAGAAGTTTTCTTTTTCTCATCAGCCCTACCATACTCAGTAGATTTCTACATTACTTTTCAAGACCAACTAAGGGCTATCATTTAACTATTTATCATAGTAAAACCTCATCCTCTTCTTCCTCCTTATCTATAAATGCATATGGAATTATCACACCATAATTATCACAATAAAATCATTAACCTTCTCCTTTTAACAGTACCCCCTTACAAAAAGGATTTCTTAAAAAAGATATCTCTGATACTCTTTTGAACTCATAACAGTCTTATTCTCAACACTTGACTTGATTTCAAATCTTATCATCTCCCCCTTAGGTCTAAAGCTGACACTTGAAAGCTATGGACACATTCCCTCATCTCTAAGATGGTCTATATCCCCTTTTTACAATTTAAATACTATTTTACCACTTATAATACCTGATTATGTAATCAGTTCTATAAAGTTTTTAACATCATGAGCCTCTCCAATAAATTATAAGCCTAGATTTAATTATGACTTCATGAATACTATGTTCTCTTATTAAAACCATGTATATTGTTTCCTCTAAAATGATAGATCATCGACATCAACTCTATTTTTGTTATGATATAATGTATCTCATCATGACTATCAATAACTCTATACAAAAGTATTATTCCTTATTCAACTCATAAATGGGACTCATCACTTATAACTGACGGGGTGCATTATTGCAATAACATAATATGACCATCACTATCCTTTTCCTTAGATTTATAAACCTTTAGATGTTTTCTCTAAATCTGGGCACTTTCACTACTATTGCTCATACTTGAGTAACTTATGCTACCTTTTTGGATAAAAATAAACCCAAGCTCTAAAAATACTTCCTAATAAGGATATCAGTTAAAAAGGGCTTACTTAAAATATTACAACTTTATATTAGCTCAAATGCACGATTCACATGAATACGAGTACAATTTATCGAACTCAACACTTAACTCACTCACAGTCTTCTCTCAAGCCCCTATGAAGTCTAATGATTTCTGAATTTTTTTGTAGGAGCAACTCATCGATAAAAGTTGGCTTTAATTTTCAATCATCGCTAGTATGATGGGTAGTCGAACAGATATAAGAACACAATATTTAGAATAAGTCTCTATGACATAGATCTATGGCACAATTAGGAATACGAAGAAAGAGAAACTTTTTCTAAAATGTATGGAGTACCTCATTTATAGAAGTGGGGTCTCACAACCATAAACAAGATCCTATTCACCAGCGTCATAAACACCCTAATACTCTTATACTGTTTGCTCTAATACCAATTTTTCAGAACGTGAGTCTACACGCTCGACATGTCCGACATTCAAGAACCATTTTTAGTCCCCAAGCAACCCTTATTCTGGCTAGTTACAAGCGAAATACTTACTAGAATATACGAAAGCTTACAATTGAATTAATTTTAATAAAATCAAGTATTGAAATTTTTAAAAATCTTTTAAATACTCAAAATAAAAGTAAATAGAGAAAAACTTGAACTCTGCCTATCTATGAAGTCTCTACTATTATAGAAGGATATCGGGACAAGACCCACGACATCTCAAAAGTACTACCTGTAAGATAAAGGTGAAGTCCTTTGGCATACATGAAGGCTCACCTAAACTAACTGGACAATCAGATGACCTCAACGAAACTCATAATGATGATTATAAATATATGTATCTTCATCATGAAAAGATACAGGTCAAATGACTCAGTAATTTGAATGTACAAGTGTGTAAAGGAAATTTTAAAGCATAACCATAAGTTTGAACTGATGGAAAACAAGAATATTTACCTTTTCTCAACTCACTTAATTAAACTCAATGGAACATAGTTCAACTCAACTCAGAGAAAATAGGGCTTAACTCAATAGTAAGATACTCAACTCAGTAAGACATAGTCAACCCAACTTTGAAAAATAGGGCTTGACTCAACAACAAGGTACTAAATTCTGACATAAGATACTAAAACAAAAAAGATAAAATTACACAGTTTCATGCAAAAATACAATAATAAATCAATTGTAAGGTATATAAAAATATGAAGCAACTTTATGGGAGATTCTATAACTGACAACCATCAGTAATGTGATGATACAACGTCTAGCCCACACTTCAATAATTGTCCTATACTTTGTCAAGGTATAGAACCTACTACTAAGTGGATCCACTAATCTATGCAAAAGCATTAAGGAATAATAAGTATGAAAAGTATGAATCTTTCTACCCACATTGTCTATATGGTTTATGAGGGTCGTGAGTTGTTAGAACTCTCCCCCCATACCGATGCTCAATACTACTCCAAAAATAAAACTAGGTTATATATTTAAAAACAAAACTCTTTTTTTTTAGATTATTACTCAAAAATCTTTCTTTTAAAAGTGATGGTAACCAAACTGCTCAAAACTCATTTGGAATCTCAGTTTCCATTAATTTAAAAAAATTACTGTTTGGAATACATTGTTTCCATATATCATTTAAAGAAAATAAACTCCCTTTACTATTCGTTAACTTAGTGCACAAGTCAATAAAACAAGTTTTAAAACAATTTGTTGAAAGACTTTTAAAATAGGGATCATGCCGATTATGGTCATAAACGAATCAATTCTTGGTTTTCAATAACCATGCATATAACTCAATACTTGGAACTCACCAACTCCAGAACTCAAAGAGAATGATTGACTCATAGGGTTCATGCGGAATTATGGGCATGAACTACTCAACTCAAAGACCTTCGTGCATAACATGTGATATCCCCATGATTAGGAATCTAATATTAAAATGGTTAGGAAATTAATACTCAACACTTACCACTTAAAGAGAGTACTACTCTCAAGGATACTCAATTCATGGAATTCATGCGGAATTTATAGGCATGAATGATTTGACTCAATGGTCTAAAACCAATATGGAACTCGGGTATACGACTCTTCTCATTCTCATACTTACTCAATTCTTGTTACAAGTTATTAGAAAGTCTAGAAGACTCCTAAAAAGTCTTAAAAAGGGACTTTCTCAAAATGTTCAAAAGAATTCTCAAGAATTGACTCTTAATTCTCCAGTCATGAACCAGGGTTACTCCCGAGATGTAACAAGGTGTACAAGACCCCGAGAGTCCTCATACAAGCCAATTATCATATCATGAATTGATAGAAAATGGTGTGGAAATTTAAAGCATTTCAGAAAAACCAAATTCTATATAAAACAGAAGGAAGTCTAATACAATTTATTCAAACCCTCTAACCAACATGAAAAAATCATAGGTTAAGGCCCATACAATAGTCCAAACATTAAATGAAAGACAAAAAAGAAATTGGTTTTCGAACCCTCGAATTCTATGGAACTTCCAAAATCTTCAATCCTTGATCTACTATGATCCTAGCCACAAGGGTGAGAATAAATATAGTTTGACCCTACATTTGATAAGAAATGTAAGCAAGAGTATGTGTTAGTACAAACATGTACTAAATATGATGGCTAGCATACACAACATAAACATAATTTTTAATCAATGTAAATCATAAGAATAATTAATGCACATAAATCTCATAATAATAAAGGAGGAATACTTGTTAAGCAACCTCTACTTATCCTTAATCAATACTAGGGTTTTTAATGCTTACTTTATGAAAGGCATCTCAAGAAACAATCCAAGCTATTCATTCTTCATAACCTAATTTACATTATTCATACTTACTTCTAAAGACATGGGGGTTCACCTCTTTGCCTACCTTGCAGAGGCTAATGGGTTTTCATCTCTCGTCTTACTTACTTAAGATCATGGGTACTCACTCATTTCACAAATCAATACACTTCCTCTAATTACAAATTTCGATGATCGTTAGTCAATAGTATAACCCAACTAAATGAGTTGGGGTCGAATCTCATAGGGAGTGGTACGTGTTTGACAACCAATATGCAAGTATAGATAAGCTCAAGCCAATCATAGGAATAGACATTACTGAATAAAAAATAATTCAAAATTAAGGATGACAGGAATTTCAAATTTCAAGGGTTTTGATTGTTATTATCAACTACAACAATAGAAAATAACACGAAAATAACAATATTTAGACGCGTTCTTGGGATGTGATTCTATTATAGGACAATATACACAAATAGGTAACTGCAACAGTTAATAAATAGATGTATGTTAGTAAATAAGCTAGACTTTAGTGGGAACAAACATTTTCTCGAACAATTTACCCCAAATGAAGTTAGTTTCTCTCGAACACCAACAAGCATGTAATTAAGCACACCCTATGCTTTAGTCCATTCACTTTCTCAAGCTGAATGTGTAGAAAAAGGGTTAAGTATTCACTCTCTTGAGCAGAACCCGTAACAACCCAATACCCACAGATCATCAATTCAATAATCTTGTTTTAAAACCTCTCTCTCAAGTAAGTCAAAAACACAAAGGTAGAATTGCATTTGCAACTGCAATCCTTTAATTTCAACCATAATTATGGAATGAAATCACTTATAAACATACTTAAAACTAACAATTATTAATACCCATCAGCTAAATTAATTCACCCAAAAAATTGGAGTTTTAGCTATTCATCATAAAAAGATAAAATCGTTAACAAATTCTGTTTTCATCAACTGGGTAAGATTAATTTCGTCTTTACGAAGGTCCAATTTGAAGAATCTCAAAGACCCATTTCGAATATCTCAAAAATGAAAATTTTCAATTCTTCAAAACTAAGGATAATTATTGTCTTAATGCCATCGGTTCAAACTCAACATTCTATATTATGAAACTAAAAAAAATTATTCAAAAATGTATTTATATTCGTCAAAAGTATATTGTGAAGGACCATCCATGTTAGTATGTCGGGATCACCGATCAGCTTTAAGATATGCCCTTGGTCAATTCCATCGCCTTCTTGCTTTGTCCTTCATCATCCTAAGTTCTGGAACTTCAGGCGATCCAACACTGCATCGCAGAACCGTTTACTTACACACTCACTCTTCCTTTTTCTCGCCGACTTGATTTCTCCTTCAAGGCTTCGAACATTAGAAGTTTATATTTGATAATAGTCTTTCGGTGACTCTCCTAATGGATTAGGCGATCAACCGACCTTCTTTTCTTCATTTTTCAGATGCCTTATTCATTTTACTCATTAGTGTCCATTATTTGTTCCTCAATCCATATACCTAGAAATCGAGGATTTTACATTAGTTATTGGCATAAAATAAACTTTTGAGGACACTAAATCTATCCAAGTAAAGCCCAAAATGAGTCCAAATAGTGAACTCATGAACACCCCTAACTTAAAATTTGGTTTGTCCTCAAGTAAAACTCAAGTTTAGTAGTTTGAAGCGGATGTCTCAAATAGTGCTACACAAGACTCAATCATAAATTCCCACAAAAGACTCAACTTACTCAAGCAAGGATCTATTGTGCACTCAAAGATTCAAGTTGTGAGTCACCATTAGCAAAAATTCTCGAGCTCACACCACTTGTTTCAAGTGCAAGTTTAGCTCCACAAAGGTACTCAAATGCTCTCACAAAAAGAATGATTCTATATTCACACACAATGGTTCAACAATTTGAAGCTTGGGAATCACAATCAACACTCACACTCACAAAGATGAACACAATGCATGATTTTACCCATAGGTTTGCCCGTTTTTTCCAATCATTAGTTGGTTCAGCTCACTCAAGAATAACTATAATCCTAGACACATGTGTAAGAATCAATATCGTTGAACCCTATATTTGATAAGAAATGTGGGCAAGACTATGTGTTAGTACAAACATGTATTAAATATCATGTCTATCATAAGAACCATAAACATAATGGTTATTAAATGTAAGCCATAACCATAGTCAATGCACAAAAATCATCATCATAATAAAGGAGAAATAGTTCTCACACAATCTTTTTTTATCGTTAATCAAGACTTGGGTCATTCACCTCTAGTCCTCCTTTCTTCATGGAAAACATCTGAAGAAACAATCCAAGCTATTTATTCTTCATAACATAGTACACATTATTCATACATACTTTTAATGAAATGTGAGTTCTCCTCCTTGCCTAGCTTGCAAAGGCTAGTAAGTATTCGCCTCTTTCTTTACTTACCTTAAGATAATGGGTATCCGCCTCCACAATCGCATAATATGACAAGCTTACTCGACTCCACATCATTTCAAAACGATCATGGGTACTCGCCTCCATGTCTATTCATCATAATAGAAACATGAGGAATCACCTCCTGTTCAATCCTAAGGAGTTAGGAAGTCACCTCATATACGTCTCATATGGAGGTTGAAGGTAGTCACCTCTAGCCTCACCAATTACGTGGTTTTTAAGTCTAGATTCATTTCAGGTGAGAAATCCTTTCAACCTGGAATCATTCATGTGAGAAATCCTTTCACATTCATACCTAAGCAATTCTTGTGGGAAGTAACCCTTCCACAACAATAACATCAATTACAAACAATCCACATCATAAGCTTTACTATGAAAAGCACTACATCTCATGATCATAATATATGTTGTATTCTCAAGAAATTTACATCATACAACATCAATCACATAAGGATAATCCTAAACCCATAAAGTTTCCCTTCATGGCATCAACCTAATTATATCAATTCTAGATTAGAATCGTGGAATAGGCATGGGTACATGTAATATCATCCTAAAAATATGTAATTATATTAATTCAATCATAATCAATTATAGTCCACTCAAGTGGATCCACACTCATCATAACCAATGAATTTTTTAGATTTATTACATTCAAGGAGGATCTATCATATCCAAACAAAAATCATGTACAACACAATCTCATGAAGCCTATATTCAATCTATACTCAAATCACATGTTCAAAAAGTAAATCTTCACTACAAGTCAAGTCATGTTCAACAATTCATCTCATAAAGTATATAGACAACTCATACTCAATGCACAATAATCATGAGTAAAATAAATCACACATTATTTCTTTCAAATCTTAAGGTTTTATGAACATGCATATCAAAAAAATCTTCGAAACACATAAAACACACATAACTTCTAATTATAAAACACACATAACTTTTAATTATAAAACACACATAACTTATAATTAATCTAAAAGCTACTATCCCCGCGAGCGGCGCCAGAATTTGATACTCTCAAAATTATTTCTCAAATAAGAAGTAAAGCGGTCGTATCAAGTAAAGAACCAACTAATGAGGTTGGGATCGTTCCCGCGAGGAAAAATAGTGCAGACTTAACTTGAATTTATTATTACTATTATTTAGTCAATTATTTCCTTAGAACACAAAAGACAATAAAGGGGGGTTTTATATCTAAATGAATAAAAATAATTAGCTAAAGTAAAGTAAACAAATAACAAGTTCAAATCTTGGAGTTAAATCTTTTAATAAAAGTAACTAGGGTTAAGTGTTCCGATAGTTTCCTAACTTGATAATTCTAACGATAAAAATTCATTCCTAGCATCTTGCATGTAAAGTGATAAGTTATGTATTTCTAAATCCTTTGTCCAACATCTAGAAAATTTCATTCGGCACCTTGGTCCGGCTACGTGTGTTGTTATACTAACCCTTACCTATACCTCATATTGAGCATTGTATTCGATATTTGACAATGTTGTTACCTCGTACCAATCAATAATAACCTATTATATAGTATACACTAAATATATGTTGATAATTAATTTCCTAAGTCTTACCTCCTTGGTCCGACAAGTAGCATTAAGGCGAGTTCTAACGTTGGCCATCCGTTAAAAAGACTTCAAAAAGAATGAATTATTAATACATGCAAGACACTATTCTAGAGTTGTTATTTTAGTTAGGTTTTACCTCATTATTTGCCCATTGATTCCACAACCCTAGGTATGGGGTTTAGTTACCCATAATCATAATCACAATATTCATATATTCAATATAAGAATTCATGAACATACTTTATTGAGAAAGAATAAAATCCATAAATTCACTTAATTAATCAACAAAATCACCAACAGTCAATTACAGACAAAATGTCTCAATGACTGAAATTAATTAAGAAGTAAAGATTCTCCAAAAGTCTAACAAAGGAAAAGTCTCATAATAAAGAGTCTACTAACAAAGATTCTAAAATAACCAAGAGTCTAACCCTTAAATTGAGGTTTTTCCAACTATTTATAAAAAAACAAAAACCTAATAAAAGAAGGACTCTAATTGATGAAAACATGTCAAAATGCGTCCGAGTCAACGAACGTTGCGCTGGGTCGTCGTGGTCACGACGGGCCGTCATGGCCTCCGTCATCCTATCCTTTACAAATCCTCCTGCTGCTTTTTTCATTACCCTCGACGAACAGGTATGATGGACCGTTCCAAGCACGACGGTCCGTCGAGGGTCTCCGTTCCATAAGACTTAAACTTCTTTGAATTTGGGTCCTAGGACTACTCTCTAATCATCACAACAAACAAGCAGGACGGACCGTCGTTGCTGTGACGGTCCGTCATGAACTTCAAAATCTCACACTTTTGTCAGACTTCCCCATCATCCTTCAGCAGCTTCACCGCTATGCCACTGACGGACCTTCACAATCTCGACGAACCATTCCAAGCTCCTTAGGTGGTAGATTTTCTACATTTCTTGCACAAAAACTTTTGTGTTCATCTTTAGACAGATTTCCTGAAAATAAAGAGAAATTACATAAAAATCAATACAAAAAGGCTTTTGGACACAAATTAAAATTAAGGAAAAAGAATTAAAAATACCATGATACCATGGTTTATCAACACCCTCAACTTAAATTCGTTGTTTGTGCTCAAGCGACGCACTATGACTCACTACAAAATATTTGTACAATAGTATCCATGTTTAGCTTTCACAATCATTTGGCTATCAATCCCGATCAGTCTCATCATGTTTATGCATATTATGACTATTAGGCTTGAATTATGTGGGATTACACCATGACACACGATCACCACGCACTGACACCTATCCTCTTCAATTTCTCATCGAGGTGGTAATATTTCTGGTATTAAAACTAATGTCCTCACTTCAAAAGTATAAGGATTACTTTTCAACACTCACTCTAAGAACAAATTCACAACTCATTCCTACATATTGCCATAGGCTTCCATTAATTTTCACTGCTTTAAGTTCGCCATACAACTCTTAGGATCACGATAGGACTTTCTTAGCTTCTAACATTGGCTCAGGGTAAGGTAGGGTATATTTAGGTATACTTTAGTGACTTTTTGCCCTCCTTGACATATTGGCTAAACACACTAGTTTTTATCATTTTATTTCTCTCAATTTCTCATATTCTTTCACATTGCTATTTTCCCTTCTTTCTTCATTTGTGTAAGTGACTCTCTTCTTTTCTTGCTTGTTTTTATTGTAATTTTTTTATTTCACTTTTCTTTCAACTGATCTTGAATCACTTTACTTTTTTACTTTCTCTCTCTTTGTTCTTTCAACCACATTTTCCAGAGCATTCCTCATAAGGGCCACCCTCAACTCATGGCTTTGCCATGAGTCAAAGTACAGAATACCCAAAGTTGGGTCAGGGCCACGAAAAGGTTGTTTACTGAATTAGCCATCATCAATTTATGCTTTTGGCATAAGCTGAGGTGCACATGTCAAAGAAGGGAACAGGGCCAACACATTATTCATAGAAAAGATTAGTTGGGGTGAAAAAGAAAGGTCTGGTTTAAGCTCAAATCATTTGGATCAAAGAGGGATTAACCTTATTCGTTTTTTTTATTTAGGCTAAAAATTGGCTATATTGAACAAGGGCCTATGATCCTTTTGCTAATTGTCTATTACAGCTTACTTTTAGCAGGACTAACCAGGCAAGTTCTAGTTCTGTACAAATAGTGGACTATTCAAATCTTCCTTACACTAACTTGATATGTCTTTACTCTACAAGATTATCAGACACCTAGTTCGAATTTTTGGGCTTAGGGTCATGCAATGGTGTATCTTTATGTCATTTTTATAGACACACATTTATCAATTTCTATGCCTAGTCATACATCATTTTCATTACATCAGGATATCATTTTTGTTTTAGACATCATGCTTCAGAGTTATACTATGTACACAAGATATAGACATGCCGGTTCAACATTAAAAATAATCAGTCTCTTGGGGAAAAAGAACACAGGCAAGAAAACCCCAAAACAGGATTGTGAATTGGGCTACTCAGACTTCACCCTAGTACTCACTTTACATTCACCCACCCCCAACAAAAAGATATGAAATTGTCCCCAATGCATAAAAAAACTGATATACGAGACTAGTAGGAGAAGCAAACTTGGGGCGCAAAGTGTCAATGATAAGCAAGCTGGTGGGTCCGGTCCAAAACCAACTACCTTTGTAGTCTTGACACCCTCAGTAGTGTCCTCATCAGCAAAAGCACTATCAGCACTGCCTCCCACGGTATCAAAATCTCTGGAGCTAGATGCCCCAAAAGCTAACTCTACAACCCTAATCTGACGCGGCTCCTTATCAGCAAGCGAGGATCTCCTCTCAGCCTCCATATCACGACGCTACTTCTTATGTGCCCTACTCTCATCCTCCTCTCAAACCTTGCGCCTCTTGGCATGCTCTCAGGGGGAGTTTGTGGAATCTCAGATGTGGCGAGTAAGGCCGCCATTACTGTGTCCTCAGCAGGCTCTACACAAGGGGCCTCAGACTCTGGCACCCTAGCCCCTAATATCATATCAATGTCCGCTCGCAGACTCTCAACTGCAGCTTGAAGGGTCGACATGTCAACCTGAGGGGCTTGCTGGGCTAGCACCCGGAACTCAAAAGCATCCAAACGCTGATGAGCCTCAATGATCTTCCGCTCTGTGTACTCAACCATTTTACGCTCCAAGCGCTCCTCTACCTCAGCAATAGACCTTTGCATGAGAGGATGGTTGTGATGCAGAAGTGTAGCCATCTGTTCCTCTAGTTTCTGGACCCTAGCAAGCGGGATAAGAGAGGGGAATGGGACTACGCGAGAGAAGCTAGGGGAAGTGCTACTACCCGAGATAGACACGACCGGGGTAGTGTAAGTGGTTTTAGAAGCAGCCTGCGTAGCCGTTCGAGCATTTGCTACCGTATCATCCATATTTTCACCAAGTGGAGGCAACTCTTGACGGGTCCCCCTGCGTGGAGCCAACTCATTGGCCTCATCAATGATGAGGCCGATATCAACAGTGCCCAACAGAGTCTTGAGCTGATCAATGTTCTTGATGGGCACACCTGCGGACCTGTATAAGGAAAATATCATGCACGGAAATGGGTTAGTAGTTGTGACTTTGAAATCCCTCTCGTGCATGACCGTCTGTAGAAGCCAAGCGAAGACCACCTCAAACCCGGCTATATCACCGCCATCAGAACTGCGCGATCCCATGTGACAATATTATGAGCAGTCGTGGGGGAAAGGAAGTGGCGACAATCAACCATAAGAACTTAGTCGTGAAGGTGAAGTTAGACTTCCTGATGGCTCCCGTCGGCTCTGTTACCCAGTTTGCACCCTTTCCATCAATAGACAAGTGCAGGGCCATCCACCTCTTGGTGGTCTCTCTCAGTGATGGATCACGCAAGAATTGGCCATCTTTTTCAATTTGCCACCGGTAGTCGAACTCGCCGGTGAGAGGGGTTCTATTGGCATCAACATCCTTTCTCTAGAGATACCGGCGGATGGATGACAGTGAGATATAAACCTGTATTCCGAGTAACATGCTCAAGTGGGGCCTGTTTGGCGGGGGTAGCCCGTCTATCTATCTGCGATCAGAGGGTAGCCACATAACAGGCGTACAACTCTCGGACTATCTCCTCACTGTAGCGGCACAAAGCACGAGCTTTCCACTCTAGCCGGTGTCTGGTGAAGATATTGTGGATTTCCAGCATGGTGGGGAGACTTCCCGTAAGGACCCGCCTCTCCAGTGTAAGGCTCCCTGTCATGACGCCTTTATCATTCAAAAACTTTGCGTGGGAATAAACTTGATATTGACCGTCGACACACCAGTGGTTGGGCTAGTAAGCAACCGGGGTGAGAGCCCGAGTTTGTGAGCCTGGAGTGGAATAAGAACTGTCAACCTCATCAACAAGGCAGACGGTGTAGCTGCGGCGGGTGCAGTGACTTCTGTGGAACCGTAGGCTTCCTCTGACAAAGAAACTCCTAAGGAACTAGAGGCTCGTTCTTCATGTGTAGCTGACCCAGAAGGTGTGACGGTCAGTGTGAGCTCCTCATCATTCTAAGAGGCAGCGACTACGCCGGACGCCAGCTTTTTTGGCGTAGCTCTGGTTGCCCATGAAACTCTGGATGGTTTGGCAGTGCCTGGGGACACGTACTCGAGATCATGCTCATCATCAGAGCCTATGACCATGCAGGCAGACGGGGCGATAGACTTTGAACACCCCCGTGCGTAAACTCGATCTTGTTTTGGTCCCATTAGAAATAGTACCTACAAGGAATCATTATTAGTACTAGAAGGAGCAAACAAGACAAGAAAAAATGACACAAAATAAATAAGAGCAAAGATGTAATAACATTCTTATTGTAACAGTGAAATACGATGGACCAGGTGATGGCTCGTTGTGAGTACGACGGACTGTCATGGGGTCCATTTTATATTACTTAAAATTATGTTTTTGTGGAGACCCCTGAAGGAAAGTCTCTGACAGTTTTGACTGATAGGCAGGACAGACCATCGTGATTATGACGGTCCGTCGTCGATGTCCGTCGTGGGGCACTTAGAAAAAGTATGGAGACCCTTAGGAGAGGGGTCTCTCATCGTCATGACGATTTGTGCAGGACGGACCGTTGAGGGTATGATAGTCCATCGTAGATGTCCGTCAGAGGATACTTAGAAAAACATCGAGACTCTTAGAAGAGGGGTCTCTTACCGTCGTGATAGTTTATGCAGGACGGACTGTTGAGGGTATGACGGTATGTCATAAATGTCCGTCTGAAGACACTTAGAAAAATTTTGATACCCTTAGGAATAGGGTCTGTGATAACCAGAACGGTTGTGAAGGACGGACCTTCGAGGTTATGACGGCTCGTCGTAGATGTTCGTAAGAGGACACTTGGAAAAAATTGGAGTTCCTTAGGAATAGGGACTCTGACAACCAGAACGGTTGTGCACGACGGACCGTCGCGGGTATGATGGTCCATCATAGATGTCTGTCAGAGGAAACTTAGAAAAAGTTGGAAACCCTGAGGAATAGGGTCTTTGACAACAAGAACGGTTGTGCAGGACGGACCGTCGTGGGAACGACGGTACATCGCATGTGTTCATTGGTTGACACTTGGAGAAAAGTGGAAAGTGGGGTGTTGGGTGTGTTAGAACGGACCCTATGATGCTCCGTCGTGGTTAGGACGGTCCGTCATCGGGGTATCGTTCTATCATTTAGTGACAGAACTAAGGATGCTACATTCATCCTCTGTAACTCACATGAAATACTTAGTGTTAGCCTATATGTTTTTAATCCAAACCTAGTAAACTAGCAATTCTAAAGCACCTATTTCTAGAGCTTTTACAAGGCAATTTGATGATTCTCAACCTAGGTCAGACAAAATTTAATCAAAGAATGAAGACCCATCAATAAGAAATAGGCTAATACTAATTGAAAAACAAAAATGCAATGTAAATGGGTAGAAATCAGAGACACATACCTGAGAACAGGAGAAAGAAAAGCAAGTGCGGCACTTGGTTAGGAAGAACATAACCACAACAGCAGACTCCGACTATTAGAGAGTAGATTTTAGGACTTGGGGAATTTGGGGAAATGATCGGTTAATAGAGCGGTAGGAAATTGGAAATTTAAAAGTAGGGGAATGGGAGAAAGAGGGAAGGAAATAGGTTTAATGAAGGGGTGGGGATTTTAAATGTTAAGAATTTTTAAAATACCCCATCCGGGTTGGGTCGGATACCCTCATTAATGAGGCAACAAGTCCCCGACGATGGTCTGTCGCAGATGCGATTGTCCGTCATTGGTTCTGTCGCGTGTGCCGTAGTTTTGTAAATAAAAGAAAGACGTACCTAGAACGACGGATTAGTGCGACGGTCTGTCGCTTGCGTAACGGTCCGTCGATATGTCCGTCAGTAACTGTTGCATAGTGATTTTCTGCAGAATTTACTGGTGATGTGCCTGCAAATTTAAAACACATTAGTAGAAAATGCTAGCATTACTAGAAAGAAAACAATAGGTATTGTGTTACCTACCAACAACGCCTAATTTAACGTCGCGGCACGACTAAAGACATTTGATTACTCAGACTTCATCAAGATGGTATGCCTCGATCACTTCATTCGCCGATTCAGCATGCCCGAAATAGATTTTATATGCTGTCCATTCACCTTGAACAGCACACCCTCCTTGGTTTCCAACTAAACTGC